>CAJVPT010001215.1:0-22661 GCA_910592055.1 Acaulospora colombiana
GCATGTTTCCACTTGATCATTCTTGAGCACCTTTCATTGCATATATTCTTTTGAAATTAATTGCAAACCTTTTTCTGTATCTTCACTATTCACTTTTGGACTTCTTTACCTATTCTTTTCTGGCAGCATCTTAGATTTGACATTTTCAATATTTGATCATTTTGTATCAATCCCATACAGAAGTTTAATATGTTCTGGCTTATTTCTGTAGTTTCTTCTATAAGTCTGGCTATGCATTTATCCAATTCTTCTAATTCTACTCTGTCTTCAACTAGCAACCTTATTTCTTTCTTTTCCATCTCTTTTCTTTTCTCATGCAGAAGTTTTCAAAAGTCTTTTAGAATGCCTTTAGCTCCTTTATTCTAAATTTCTTACCATTGGGTTTTATATGCTAAAT
The DNA here is from genome assembly GCA_910592055.1 of Acaulospora colombiana. Taxonomy (NCBI): domain Eukaryota; kingdom Fungi; phylum Glomeromycota; class Glomeromycetes; order Diversisporales; family Acaulosporaceae; genus Acaulospora; species Acaulospora colombiana. Next base: position 398 of record CAJVPT010001215.1, read on the forward strand.
ATTCTAGTAGGTGTTCTATTGTTTCTACTTGTTGTTTATATGCTATACACTCTACTTGTTTATATAGGTCTGGTTTTTTTATAGCCAATTTGGGAAGCGTTGGTAATTTTTTATTGATTAATTTGATAAGAAAGCTTCTTTCTTGAGAATCTTTAAAGGAGGTGTTCCAAGTGTGTCTATTCTTTATTCTTTCCCATATCAAATCTCATATATAGTCATATTGATCTCAAATCTATTGATTTCATTTGTTTGAAATCCTGTTTTGTTTAGTCCATTGATGAGCTGTAACTTTGTTCTTTATATTTTTAATAAACCATTTTATGGGATTATCTAAAGTCATTTCATGCTATTTGATTTCGGTAATAATTTTAAATGAAGTAAGATTCTTTTATTCAATCACAGGAAACATTAAGGCTTTCTTTGCTAGAGTATCTGCTTCTTCATTGTAAGGGTCATTAGAGTGTGCTTTGATTTTGACCAGTTCCAGATCCATTTTTTTTTTTAACAATATCCAACATTTTTGTCTACAGGAACCAGTTCTTTTCCTTTAACCATCTTTTGTGAGTTCTTTTGGGATCCTCTTTCTCTATTATTTTTCACTTGGCAATACAGGCTTGGCTGTCTGTAAAAATCTTGACCTTATTGTTTATTGGAACAACTAATAATATTGTGACTATTGCTATTAGCTTGGCTCTAGTGAATAATGGGCAGTCACTACTCCCATTTGAAACTTACTTTCTCTATCATCTCTTCCTATTTGTACCCATGCTACATCCGTCTTAATTTTTTTACATCCATGGTTGATAAGAGATCCATCAGAGTAAAAAACCAATGTTTCTTTGAACTGTTGATTTTGTTGAAGTATTTCAATTAGGTGGTCTTGATATGCTTCTTCTTTTATATTATCTCTAATAATCTGCTTTTTCCAATCTTCTATATCTATTTGACTTATTCTACTGTTCAGATTGAATTTGTAATCATCTTGGATTGTTTTTTCCATTGTTCTTTCTAAAACTATTTTGGAACTTGAAATATTTAACTGCTAGACTCTTCTTGTGGATTTTCTTGTATTTAGATAGGAGACTTCATATGTTTTATTTCTTTTTGTCTCTATTATTTATTAATTGTTCATATTTTTACCTTCTATATATCCTAAACATTTTGTCAAGCTAGTCTCCTGAGCATATGGGAACTCAGTACACTTGAAGTGTTCTATTTATACTACTTGCTTAGTGTCTTCTGATTTTAGCTTTCTCCATATTATTTTTTGATACCTATTACTTGTTACTATCTAGAGTATTTGTCTTTTATCATGATCTGAATTTATTTTTATAATTATTGGATTCCATTTTAACCAGTCTTCTTTCCAGAATTTTGTGAACTGTCCTGGACCTTTTTCTTGTATGCTTCTTTCTATTACTAGATATTACTCTGGAATGGACCTCTTACTGGTTTTCTGGAATAGTTAGATCATTTGTTATTTTTTTAGTTCTTTAGTTTCATAGGTAATCAGCTGATCCATATACATCAGTTTATTGTTTTTAAGTGATGGTATGGCTTTCATATATTCATCTGGTACTAGATACTCTTTGATTGGACAGTTATTTTTGTTCCATTCGAAAATGTCATATCATTTCCAGCTTTAAAACCTTATTTCTATATCTTTGATCAACTTCATTACTTGAAATGCAAAATTACTTCTATCTGGCATATGATCTAATGACTCACAGGTAAGCAGATTACATGGTTCCCAGTGTTTAACTTGTGCTTGTTTAATTCTGATAATTATTGTAAGTCCTGCTGGTCCTGGATAATTTAGTCTGTTACATTGTCCTATTATTTGACTTTTCTTTTGTAGCATGCAAATACTTTTTAAGTTATAGATCTTTGGATAGTGTACTATGCTATTGGGTATGGATCTACACAAGTTATTCTTGTTTTTAAGGAGCTTTCTATATACCATAGTTAAAGTGTCGCATATTTTCCAAGATAGTATACTATGTTGCATGTGAAATTCTATCCTTGGTATTAACACCCTGTTTAAAATATAGAGCATTTGTTTGTCAATCAATCTTTTATTCTTTAGGGCTCATGTAATTGTGTTGATTTCTCTGAGCATTTATTCTTTTAGTTCAACTGCCATCTTTTGATTATCAGTTCAGATTCCTAGAAATTTTGTATATTCAGTTCTATCTAGCTCTCTAACAGTTTTATTATTGATTCCTGCTTTGATTTCTTCTGGATAGTAATTAGGATTATTAATAGTAACTAGTACTGATTTGTTACTATTAATTTAGGAATTATTGACTCTATAAAAGTTTCTTGCTTCTTTCATAATCTTTTTTATATCTTCTTTGGATCTTGCTACCCATGTAGTATCATCTATAAAAGCAATAGCCGCATACCTAAATTTCAATTTTTTGTTGACTCCTCCTTTTAGGCTTGTATCCCAGATGACTAATATTTCATTACCCTTTGTTTTATCATTTTGAATTTTACATAACAAAGGATCATAAAAAATTCTTCACATTAGAGGTAAAATAGTTTCTTATTGATCAATCTTATCTCTAGCTATTACTGATCTTGTGAGTCCATTTTAGATTATAATTCTGAATTCTCTATCTTGAAACAGACCTATTACAATCTTAATGAACCTTTCTGAAAGTTTGATTCTTTTCATCACCCTTGTTAACATATCCAAGCTGATTGTATCATAGGCCTTGACTATATCTTGAAAAAGTATCCACAACTCCTTCTTGTTTTCTTTTGCATCTTCACAAATGTTATTGAGAATCTGAATTGGTTCAGCAGTATTTTCTCCTGGTAGCTCTGCAAAGTTCAGATCTCTTATAACATTATTAAGCTTGCAGATGTTTTCTAATCTATATGTTAGAATTTTGGTGAAACTTTTTCTTGTGACTTCTAGTAATACAATAGGTCTTGTATTTAGAAGATCACATTCCCATGGCTTTGGTTTTGCTATTGGATAAATATGGCTTTGTTTCCAATCAGCAGGTGTTATTTGCCATTTTAGAAAAATGTTTAACATTTTTCTTAAATATTCTTTTCCATTTTGACCTAGCTTTTTTAATATTTCATAGCTAATTTGCGATTTTCCTGGAGCTTTGTTATTGAGAAGTGTTTGAAGTGTTTCACTCAATTCTTTTTGTGAAATAGGATTTAAAAGATCTTTATATTACTATGTCTTGATATAGTTCTTGGGATTACATTCTTTTTTTCAGTCATTAGTGAGATTATTAAAGTTGGCCTCTCACTTTTGAAGGTTTTCTGATAGTATTTTCTAACTTCTTTCTCAATTTTACTCTTTTTGGTCATGATATATTCAGATCTTTCTTCTTTAACTTTGACCCTATTCAAAACTATTTTGATATGTACTCTTTCTATTAGTGAGTTTACCATTTTCCTTTGATTATTTTGCAGGTTCTCACATCTTTGTTCTAAGGCTATTTTAATTGTATTTCTAATCTTTTTTGTTTTGAGGTTCTGACCAGTAAATTTAAGACTTTCTATTGTATCTTATATATTCTTTTTCAATAGTGTCCATGGAATATTTGGAAGACTATATTGAATATAACAGTTTTCAATCTGGTAATTGGGGCTGTGAGCTCTATTATGTTTTTCTATGGTTGTACTAAGAATCTGTAACTTGTCCAGGTTGTTAGAAGACTTTGCTTTTTTGAAAAGTATTATTAATTGTAATACTCTTCTAAATTTGATAAACTCTGGACTATGTCTATAGTACTTATTTCTTGAGATTGATATGTTTTTGGTTACAAGCTTGTTAAAGGCTACCTTGCTAACTAGCTTTTCGAATGTCTTCCATATTTTATTTACTTGAACTTCCCTCATATTTTCTTCTGGTCTTCTTGTAATAAGGGGTCTAATATTGTTTTGAACTTATGGTTCAAACTGTTATCAAATGTCTGCCATTGATATGTTGTTAATTCTTTTATATCTATTCTTTTTTTTCCTTTGGTTGGCAATTTGTGAATCATGTTTCTGGTGAAAAGATTGATATTATGTAGTGTTATTATTAGCATTGTGTGATTATTATTTATGACTTCCTTCATGTTCTAATGTCGAAATATAGGATTGGATATCTTGTTAGGCCTTGTAATATTCATATGTAGTCAATTCGGCTACTACTTGTTATATCCCATCTTGTTGGGGTTTTATTTTTGCCTTTCCATGCTATTTGTATATCTAAGAAGCTGCATTTATTAAAAAAGTTGAATAGAGGAATTTCTGAACACCATGATAGTCTGAATTTTGCTTTGAAAGATGATGTTCTATCTTCTGCTAAATTGTATGCTGATTGAAATCTCTTATTAATATTATATAAAAGCCTTGCCCATGTTTATTTTTGATAAAACTTTTCACTTTCTTTTGAACTTTTTTTTTTTTTTACTTGTTTGATAGGATATATACTTGTATAATACAGATTTTGGTTCTTTTCATCAATAAGTTGACTGCAATTATATATCTTTCCATTTCTTCTACTGATGCTACTTTTTTTTTGAGATCTTTTCTGATCAGTAAACTAACTCCTGTTCCATAGGTAATGTCTGTATTGATACTATAGAAGTGTTTATATAATGTCTGATTATTGAAGGCCCATTTTGACTTTGTTTGATCAATTTGATTACACTTAATCCTAGTATTCCTATTTTTTGTTTCTGCATCTTTTCTATAAGACTATATTGGATTACTGTATCTGAGATACCTCTAATATTGTGTGTGCTAGTTCTTATTACTTTCTTATGAATATTATTATCATTAGTCTTTTTTAATATACCTTTGTCTTTTATTTTCTTGAGAAACTCCATTTTTTCTATTTGAAGAAATGTGTCAACATTATATATATTTTGCTATTGAATCTTTTTTTGTTGTTTTATTTGTTACTCCTTGCCCTTATTTAGAATATTTGCTGTAGGAGGATTGGGCCAGTCCTCCTTGTTGTTGTTCTAAACAACTGATGTTTCTAGGAGTGATTTGGTCTTCCTATATTTCTCTCATTTATTTACTGGAAGTTGTTTTTCTTTCTAGTCTTGAGATTCTACCATTCAGCCTTTTTAAGTTTACTAAAATGAGATTTAGGAAGTCTTGTCTGTCTTCAGTTTCATATTCTATATCTTCTTTCCAGGAAACTTTCTGTCATCATTGATTACCTATCAGTTCTCTATTGCTTCCTGTAGCTAGACACCTAAATATTTTATTTCTCCACTGTTTTGATTCATTGTTATAAGTTTGTCTTGTATTTCTTTGACTTCTTATTAGCCAGCCTTACTTCGATATTTTTTGATTGACTTGTTGAAACTGTCACTATCATTATAAGAGCTTATCTTTTCTAAGCTTCTGAATCTCCATTTGGACTTCTTATTACTTCTAATATCTGTTCTCCCTAACTTTATAACAGGTTGATTAGATTCATTATTACTTGAATCACTTTCTGATTTGAAGGCTTCTGATTCAGAGACTTTTGGTTTGGAGACTTCTGTCTTATGGAATTGCTCTTTTAAGGCTTTTATTTTTTTAATAAAATGTTTCTTGGTCTTCATGTTAGCTTGTGTTCATGGATAAAAATATATTGCTTCAATGCCCTTGTTAGATTTTGGGCTAATGCGAAACATATTATCATATATACTCTTCTTTTAAGTATATGGGAATTTTTAGGTATATAGTATACCTTTGCTTTAGTATATCTGATTACTCTTGAGATCAAACTAGTTATAGTATTGTGTATTTCATACAATCTCAAGGATTGAGAGTTCCACTATTTGATAATATTATTAATCTCATTATTGTCTGACTCATGTTGGGTAAAGATTACTTTAATTGTTTCTTGATTGGTATGGATCATTTATTTTTCTTCTATATTATTGTATTGCTGATGTAATATTATTTGAGCTTTAATTCTTCTTTATGATCTTGAATAATTATAGATATAAATATTTGAGGTCTCTCTATATCTTTGAAGGGCAGATTTGATCTCATGTCTTGAGTAACTTCGAGCAATATCAATAAGGGTTACTACTAAAGATCTCTTGTTTTTCTTTTCCTTCTGTTGAAAGATTTTCATATATAGGGTATGAGACATTCATCCATTTTTCTGTTTCTAGAGGTATGACTGTAAAGTTTTTGCCCTCTTTTTTGTTAACTTTTTCTAGACACTGCAAAGCATCTTTTTCTTCTTTACAATAGAAGGTTGTCCAGGCATTGCCATTAAGGAACTCTTTTTTGAAAGACTTTGAGTTTTTTAGTAGTTCCAGTATGTTTTGGAGATATATCACTCATTCATATTCTAATTCTCCTGGAAGTCTGGCTGTAAATACTCCCATTTTGTATTTATCATCTTTTTTAATGTGAAATGGATTTAGGCTAGATGTTTTTGATCTGTTTATTGTGAAATATGTGAATTGTTCTGCAATGTTATCCCCTTTAATTTTTTCAGTAATTTCTTCTATTTTGACCTAATCTTCTATTGCCTTTTTTCCCATTTCAATTTCGATATTGATAGAAATTTCTACTGTTATTGTTGGCTGAACTTCCATATCTATTTCCTTTTCTGAGAGGTCTCTAATTGCATAGAGATTGGTTATCATTGATTGCTCTTTTGGAGAGATATAAGAAACTTGTTGTAATTTTTTTTCCTGGTTTATTATATCAAAGTATCTATCTTCCAGGAAGGAGTTTAAAAGATCTTTTTCTTTACCTTGCTCCTGGGCCCATAAGTAAAAAATATATTGTTTGAGAACTGTAGCCCTAATAAAGATGGTTTGATCAACATTTAAAATCCTGGTAATAATACTATCTAGGATTGAGTATATGCTTGATCACAAGGTTCTGTTTAAAATATTATCTATAGTAAATATTGTGCTATAAATAGTTTATATGGCCCATAGTATTTATTGTTGATTATATTTGTTGAATAGTTGGACCAGTGTATCTATAATATGTGCTTCTCTTTTCTTTATAATTTGCATTAACTTATGTTTTTTATAGGCATATTGAATTATATGTTACAGAAAAATGTATTGTTTACTTTTGTATAGTATTGTGTTTTGATCAAATGTATATTGTTATTTACTTTGATCAGACGTGCATTATTGTTTACTTTTGTGTAGTGTTGTGTTTTGATCAGATATACTTTGTTATTTATTTTGATCAGATGTATGTTATTGTTTACTCGTTTACTTATAATTCCAGTTAATTAGTATTATTTATCTAAACAATTTAGTGAAATATATAAAATTAAAGAGTTAATTATATTCTTATTAGATTATCTTATTTGATACATAAACAAGTTGTTGTGTTCCTAAATAATGTGTTTGTGTTTTGTGCAATGTAGTAATTATTATATATTGTTTGTTGTGATATTTGAATACTCTTTACTGTTTAGCAAAAGAGACTTGGATATCCTCCTAGGTGTTGTGAACCTTGAGTCTGAACTGATTTATTGGTTTGATCTATTGTTTACAGGACTTTTTTTAGTATCAAGAAAGATGTTAACCTACACTGGCCTGATTGAGAGCTTAAAAAGTTGAGGTTGAGTCTCAAAGAGCTTACTGTAAATCAGTTTTCTTGAATTTTTCTTTCTTTTGTAAAGAAAGAAAATCTACAAATTATAGTTGAAATATGCTTGTATTTTTCTATTTCTTGTTGTCAGAAGATTAGATGCACTAAGGACTGATCCTATGTAGTTGTTTCTTATTGTTTTTCTGATTTTATTAAAAGTTTCTCTTTGTGTTGTAGCTGGCTTCTTTTGTTTTCCAAGAAAATTATCAAAAAAGAAAATTTTTAAGAAAACTAGAGATCAGCGGAAAGAGTTTTTTTTTAAAACATATTCAAATTCAATTAGATTAATTTCTTTTAATCTATATTTACATTTGATTAATTTAGTTTTTATCATAATTTGAATATAATTAAATCATTTTTATTTTAATTCAAATCTGATTTATATACTATATAATAAATATAACAAATATCTAATCAATTTATTCATCATTATTATTTTTTTCAAATATATTTTTTATACTGTAGTATTTTTTTATTATTTATTTATCCATATACTGTATTATATATTCAGAATCTAATTCTATTAATGATACTATCAATGATTTCTGATATTCTATTGACTTTAATATAATTGCTAATGGTCTTAATAATAGTTTTGCTAATTTCTCCTAGAACAATTCTATTTCTAGTATTGCTATGTACTATAGCTAATATGAGTTTATGTCAAATATTCTATTTATTGTTATTTTCCAGTTTTGTAGTTATCTCTCAATGAATGGTATTAAAGATAACTTCTTTTATATCAATTCTATAGAAAAGATATTTGAAAAAATGTATGTTGTCTTTCACTTAAATGCAAATGAAACAAATGTTAGATTTATATAGATCTGATCTTCTGATATGTAGTTTATCCATTGTAAGAAATTCTTTGTTCCATAATTTGATTGTAAAACTTTTTTGTAAATAGTTTCAAGTATTTATTTTTTTACTCACAATCTTAAAGGGATGGAACTTACAAATTGATCTTTCTAGTCTATATCTACTGCCTGCTATTTTATAAGTTCATTGTTTCTATTTAGTATGATCTATTTGTAGGTTAATTGGATTTGTTTAATGCTCTTTAGAGCCTTTCAAATAATTATGGTAATTTCTATTTGATTTTTGTAATAAAATATAAGGATATATGTACTAAAGATAGTATTAATGAAGTGTCTTTAAAGATCTATTATACTGTTCTTGTCATATTATTTAATAAGTCTGTCTGCTTCAATAAAAAATGATTATCTGATTGGCTTCATTTTTTAGTTTTTAGGTGAGGTATTTGCCATGTGCTTAAAATATTTTTGATTAATATTTGGCAAAATTATATTGTATACTTTATTAGTTACCTATTGATCTATAAATATGGTAGTGATATGCTCATCATTATTTTTCTCTTTATTACAGATTGCCATTAAGCCTTTGAGAGAATTGTAACTTTTTGTTAGATATGTGATCTTTTAAATAGAAATTTTTCCTAAAATTTTTGTTGCTTTGATATCAACTTTGACTTTGTCTCTATCATATCTGGTACTTCTATCAAAGGGAGATCTTGGCCTGGATTTGTGATAGGAATTAGTATTTCCTTGTAATTTACTTTATGAATAATTGATTTTTTTGTAATCTGTTATATTCATGGTTAAGCCTGATTTTAAGTTCTCTTTTATAAAATACTCTTCTGTTTCAATTTCTTCATTTCTTTCCTGAGATTCTATTGGAAGGGTTGCTTCTATAGTTTTATGTCTTGTTTCCTTCTCCAGAGTGTAAAGGTTTTTTACATTTTGACTATTCTATTAAAAGTTCACTTCGACATGTTCACTTCACTGTACCTGAAAATTTGTTATAAGAGTATTTGTCTGCTTAGATTCTTTTTCTTGTACTGATATGTATCTCATTTTTTTAATATTATTTTCTTGTTCATTCCCATTGTTTTTAGCTAAACTAATTGTTTTTCCCTTGTCTAAAGTATTTTCCTTTGAAAGCTTTATATTAGATTCTTTGCATATAACTCTTGTGTTTCCTTTTGCCAAAAGGTTTTTATTGTAATTAGGTCTTATTTATAAATATCTACTTCTTGATTCTCTTTATAAACTCACCTCCCTATTTGCTTTTTCTTTTCCTTTGAAAATTATTATAAAAGGAAATTTTTAAGAATTTGTAATCTGTGAGAAAGGATATGTAATAATTATATTAAATTAATCTTTTAATTAAATTAATAATTAAATATTATTTATTTTGAAGTCTACTATAAGCCATTAATATACAAACCAACTGGAATATAAAAATCCTAATAGACATAGAAAAAACCATCCAGAAACTAAGAAAGTTTGATAAATTTATTGAAAAAGAAATAGTTTTTTCCCAATTATGAAAAGAAATTTTGGAGCTGTTATCAAAGATTACTGAAATAGAATATAATCTCAGAATAGTATGCAAGAAAAAAAAAGTCTTCATATCATAAACAAAATTAAAGAAGCCTTAGAAAGTAGAAGTGAAAATCTCAAGTTCAATCAAAAATAGATGCTGAGCTCAATCTTAAACTGCAAAAGACTAAGAATCACACTAGATCAAGAATAAAGAGGGGATAAAATATATAGCTACCTATCTATAAACTATTAAAAACTAGGTTGAGGACTACTATAAAGAAGCTTTCAAACAAAAAAATGTCAACTTTAAAAGCTTGAATTCTCCTTGAAAAAAAGAATACCAACCTAAAGAGTGGATCAACCCAACATGGTATTCACTACTAATAAAAGAAATCAAAATAAAGGAGCTTGAAACTATTTTACAACCCCTCTCAAACAATAAGATAACTAGTCTCTCATATATTAGTTATAAAATGCTCAAGTACTTAGATATTAAAGAAAAAGAGGCCTTATGTTTACTGTTCAACAAAGTTTTAAATATTGGATGAATACCTAAGAAATGAAAATGTAGTAATATTTATTCCATTTCTAAACCCAAGCCTTGAAAATGCTAATTGAGCAATATTAAACCTATTGTTCTTCTAGAAATAGCTTGAAAATGTTTTACTAAAATCCTTGCCAATTGTTTATCAAGGATATATAAACAATACAAAATCCTTAAAGGTAAAACTTTGCTGGCTTACTAGAAAATAGTATATGTGAGAAAACTAGAGAAAAAGAAAAAGAACTATGGATCCTTTTTAAAGACACTACTAAGATATATAATACAATATTTCTCTTTATGTTTAAAAAAATCATAGATCAAATTTGAATTTCTACAACCATTAAAAAGATTATAATAGATATTTTCAAAGACAAAAGTTGTAGTATCATTCTTTTCAATAGACTTTTTAGCTAAATAGTTGCAAGAGATGATATAGATCAAAGAGAAACAATCTTTCCATTGTTATAGAAAAATTTTTATGACCCACATTATATAAAATCCAAAATAATACTGATCTAGATTATACTATGTAAGAAAAATAATTACCCAACTTCCACAAACCTGAGGAGAAGGTCAAGCTCTTCCTAAGGCAGGTAGTAATAGCTTACATGGATGATATAACATGGATTGCCAAATCCAAGAAAGACTTGGAAAGTATTTTAGAAGAAACAAAAAAGTATTATATAGCAAATAACTCACAAATTAATGCAACAAAGTCAGTCCTCTTTACTGTCAACCAAAATTCTCAAGATCCTAAAAGGGTTTAAGCTATGATAGAGAATATTGTAATTAATAAAATTGATAAGAAGGATCAGACCAGATTTCTTGATATCTGGTTAGGATCAAAACAGAAAAGTCAGGATATGATTAGTCTAATAAAATTAGAAATCAGGATAGTAGTTCAGGTAATATCTAAAAAGAAGTTGATAGAAAAATATGCTTGTTATATTATTAATAGAATGCTAATCTCAAGAATAGAATATAGAATACAAACATATGCATCTTAATGAGAAAATATATAACAAACTCATAGTTATATTTAGGAAGGTTTTTAAGAACAAAACATTAATCTGTAGAATAATACTAAACAGTTGTATCTATAACAAAGAAATATATAGTTTTAAAAGTATTTAGGAAATATAATTGAAAAGCTATATATCACACTATTCTACCAGCTCAAAAATAGTGAGATCTCCAGTATGGCTACCATAGTCCAGTTGAAACAGAATCAAATCAAAGCCGAGAACCTAGAAATATCTTAGATAATTCTGTAGACTTATATAAGATGATTAAAGGAAATCTGGCAATTGCAACATTGGTCCTGACCAAAAATCTACAAATTATCTTTCAAAGCTGGAAATAAAAAGATACCTTAATTATCAGGAAGGTATCTTATCTATTAAGTCAATACTATAAAATGATAGAGAATATGAAAAAACCATTCCATCACTTTATAAATATAAGATCATGTTTCTAGATCAAATTATTAGTACAACTATAATGATACTCAAGGAATAGAGAGCAATTCAAATTCTCTTTAGAAAATGCAAAGGTCCAGTCCCCTTGTAATATAAAAAGGTTTGCAAAAAAGTGACTAAGAATTATAATCTCCTAAGGAAGTTATTATACAGACTAGACTGGATAGGCTACAATATCCAAACTAAAGTTTTCTAGCATATTCAGATAAAAGAAAAATATTCTGAATAGCTTTCCAACTGACATATTGGAAAAAACATCATTCTTGAATAACAAAATTCAGTTTGTTTTATACTAATTAATATACAACCCTACTAGAAACCATACTCTACTTCAACCAGATAGATCATTCTAACTAACAGAAGTAGATATATCACAAGTTTGTCTTCTTTCATAGCTAAACAAATACTAAAATTTGAGAAAAAGAAAACAAGTCCTTTTGCCAGACAATTTCACAGATTGGCTAACAGCTACAAGGCAATAAGTAATAACTCTACCAATGTCTAGATCTGAAGTAGAAATCCTGGTAGAAAACTGGAAAGCTATGTTAATAAAACAAATCATCCTATTAGAAGAACATATATATGAACTTAAAATATCTTGAAATATAACAAAAGGTGTACAGCCAATTAGTTTACTTTCTACACAAATAGATCTTATTTTTATTTTTTTTTTTAATGGGCTCATGCCTAATCTTTATTAATTTTCAAATTGCATTTATATAATTGTGAAAGCATATGTATAAGGATGTACTGTATATTTAGAGTAAATAAAAAATTTAATAAGCTAATTTATATTGAGGCTTATTGCCCTCTTATTGATAAAAAAAACCAGCATTCTATTGAGTGTACTGATATTATTGAAAGAAAAATAAAAGAAAAATAAAAAGAGCAGTTATGTGCTATGTTGTAAGGATAATCATAATGTTTTTAAGAAAATACACTTCTGTTTTCTAGGTCCTCCTTATAAAAGTGATCTGGAGGAGCTTCTATGAGTCATTACAGAAATAAGATAGAAGTTAAAAGAAAGATTTTACAATTTTAAGACTTGTGGGAAGAAAATAAGCAAGAAGAGCCAGGTGGTATATTAGTGTCTACATAAACAACTTGAGAGTCTCCCAGTATATTATCAATTAAACCTTTCCTATCTAAATTTGCATATAATTACCTATTTGTACAATGTATTTCAGATTTAATTCCTTAATGAGGAATTGTGCCTAGTCTTACAGTTGGTATATCCTGTATGCAATTGATATTAGTAATTAATGAGGATCTTCTAAATTATTCAGCTGGCTCACATATCACTGCTAATATTTTTGAACCCAAGTTTTGATTGGTATGATGATGTTAACTTTCCAGTCTTTCAGTTTAGGTTTTTTTGAAGATAGGATAAAAACTTTCTGGTTTACTATATATAATAGCTTTATCACTAAGTATTTCTGATTATTTTCTTTGCTTTTTTCAATTGAACATTTTCAAGTAATAGGAGTTGATACCTATCTAATATGCAATCAAAGAAGGTAGCTTTGATTTTCAAAAAGTTGATTAAGCTCTTGTAATTGTTACTATAATTGGATAGGCTCTTTCTTGTATTCAAAGATATATCAATAGCATGTTTTATATCTACCTATATCAGGCAATATAATTTATGATGAACCCCAGATTCTTATAGAACTAAGAAAATGCTTTTAGACACGTGAAGTGACAATGTGAGTTTGTTTATATTCTTTTACTGATATAATTCTATTGAACCAATCAGTTTACAAGAAACTTTATACTACTTAAAATTCAGAGTTAAGCTGAGATAGGCAAAATTCCCTAAAAAAGATCAAGAAATAGTACTATTAGAGTCAACATAGTGAAAAATAAAGTGAGAAGTTAGCTTTCTTACCACAAGAATAACTCAATAGTGTTTCTTTATATACCAGATAGGTAGCAAAGCATCAGTTATTCTTCTTTTCAGAACTTTCTTGCCATTGATAGGAAAAATGTTTTCCAGACTTTTTATCACAGAAGTCTAGTTTTTGTTAGAGAGAAATATAAACAATATAGGAAGGAAATAACTCTTGAAGTATTCTTCAAAGTTGGTTTAAGAAGAGAGATAAAACTTTATTAATCAAGAAGTACAGTAACTTCTTATAAATATTTTTTTTGTATGTGATTAGAAAATCAACAAAAAGAATTAATAGATGGATCTTATAAAAAAAGGGACAAAAAGATAGTGAGCTTGAAATGGGTTTAACCTTTATTCTAGTAGAAAATAAAATTGTGAAGCAATTCTCAGCAGGGGTATCAATATGACTATTAGCAAGTAGAACAGAAATATTAACCATTCTAACTATAATATATATAGCTTCCCAAAATACAATAGTCTCAATATTCTTTGTTGTAATACTGTAGTTAAGACATGAAAGTCCATTAGTTCACAAGTGATGATATTAACAAGAAGATGAACAAAGACTACTAATTAACTATTTATGAAGTAAAATTAAAGACCTAGTTAAAAAGAAAGATCTTATCTTGGAAATTATAAAGATTAAAGTCCATAGAATCAATAAGTTTAATAATTAAGTAGATCTATTCACCAAAAAGCTAGATGTGAAAATCTAATAATCTGGCATCAACTACCAGAGTTAGAGACAGTTCTTACAATAGCCATATGAAGGGAGTATATAATAGAGATCGGTATTAGGCAATTCATCAAATTATTCAACAGGAAAAAAATTGAAAAAAATTGAACAATGCAGAAAAGAATTCAAGAACTGTGAATTCAAATAACAAAATTATAAACTGGTTAACCTTCTAGAATCAGTTCAGCCTATCCAATACCTTTGATATCTCTTGCAAATATAATAAAAACAAAAGCTTCTTGACTAATCTAACCTATAATAAACTTTTAGTACTGTGATATTAAAAAAAAAAATTGGATATTTATATCATAATGACCTGTCCAGTATATGAACTTATAGAAGAAATATTAGAACATCTATTTGAATATCTGACCACCAAAGAAATCAGAGAAAATATATAGAAAATAGTAAAAGAAAAGATCAATTGCTATATCAGTAAAGAAATCAAAGACAAAGAAGAAGTTCATCCTGCAACCAATGACTGGACAAATAAATGGTTAAACAAGATTTGACAATCTGGTAAAAGCCTTTTCAATACTATTTATAGATATATAGAAGAGAACAAAATCACTTTCTTGAAGAATTACCTCAAAGCACAACTCAAAATTCCCTCGACAGTTATATAGAGCATAATCAGTAAGCTTTGTTATAAGGTAAAGAAAAATTTTAAGGAGGATATATGAAACAACTGTTGCAAAAAAGTAATAAAATGGGAAAAGAAGTAGAATATTACTGAAGAGGACAAAAGAACCAAAAGACTTGAGTACAAATCTATTATACAGGTCATACAATAACAGGAAGAAGAACTTACATTCGCAGAAAACTTGACAAGAAGTTTTTAAAAAAAAGAAAGGAATGAAGTATATAGAAATTATCAAGAATTGAGTTTGTTATAGAAGGAAATAATTTGATGTTTAACTATAGTCAGAATTTAGAATGATCTATATAATGACCTATAGATAATAATTTTATTAACTAGAGGATTTATTCAAGTCAGTAAAGGAATAAAATATTATTCCCTAAGTTGCATTTAAAGAAATAGTTTTTCAATAATGGGTAAGTTAGTATGTGAAAGTCAAAATATTTTATAAATATTATATATATATATAATAAAGACAAGCCATGCTGATCTGACTGCAAATTAAAAAAAAAAAAAAACTATAAGCTATTAAGGTCTGTACAGATGGATACAAAATCAATATTAAAAAAGGAAGTCATGAGCAAGATACTAGATTTGAATATGCAATAAGTATCTCAAAAGTTACAAAAAAATAATTAAAATCATGTATTAATAAGTTTCTTGGATAATTAGAAAGAAGAAGAATATCACAGAAAGGTTGGTTCCTAATAAGAGAAGGTTTTTAGTAGAGATCTTTTGGAAAGCAAGAAACATTTTTATTTTTTCCTTTTTTCTTTTCCTTTATATATAGTATATATATTTGTGTATTTTTAAATATTACTATTCCTTTATTTTTTTTTTCTATTGTAATTTCTTGAAATCAATTCCTTGAAAAATTATAGATAGCAACAATTTACTGGCAATAATAAATAAGTTAAAAGGGTTTTTACTCAAAACTTATCTTAAAACAAAATATTGTTTCCAAGGTCATACTTAGAGGCTTAAGTTTATTTAAGAATTGAAAGCTATTAACAAATGAGTCAACATGAAATTTAGTTTAATTATAATATAATTGCTCAATATATCTTTATCAGTTTTTTTAAAGATTAATAAACATATTATATTAATCTGATCACAGGTTTCAAAATAAAATAAATTAAATTAAATAAATAAATTAAATATCATTTATTTTTTTTTATATAAGTGTCCTAAAATTCATAGATATTAATTCAAATAATTGTATATATTTTTTCAATTAATTTCATTATATTCTATTTATTTTATAAAGATTATTGTTATAATAATAATAAAATTATTGTTTTTAATAAAGTCTTGTGTTCATTATTTGTTATCAATCTTATAAAATAATTTATCATTTTTTATATCTAAGTTATTATTGTAAAAATAAATAAAAAATTTTAAAAATAAATCTAAAATATAAGAATTTTTGAAAATACTAAATATTATACAATAACCAATAGTTACGTTGGATATATAAAAGTCTATATCTGAAATAATCAATAATAATATTTTAGAAATTTTCACTTGAAGTTAAAATTCAATTGTGCAACATATTTAACTATAAATATAAAATAATTTATACTTTTAAAAAATTGAAAACTGTAGCTTTCAAATACAATTAAAAATTTTTTTTATTATAATATCAAATGTTCAAAAATCAAAGAAAGTTTTTTAATTAACAGATTTTGAATATGATGAAATAGTTGATTTTTTAAAGGTGATTTTTTACATAAAAAGATTGCAGAGATTTTAAACTGATTAAGAATAATAGTTACAAGCATAATTAATTAGTATAAGAAGTTTGAAAAAGTCAATTTTGCTCCATGGTCAAATATATTAAGAATAATGAGTGTTTGTGCAATTAGGCATGTAATTAAAATTGTTAGAATAATTGTCAACAAGCTGTTGAACAAATTATTAAAAAATTCAATACTACCATGGCTATTTCAGTTAGTAATAAGACTATCTATTATACACTCTATGAACAAGGTTATTATGATCGAGCTGAAGTGAGAAAACTTTTTATTTCAGAACAAAATATGTAAAAAAGATTAAAATGGTGTAATAAAAAAAACAGGACTGTTGAGTGACAATTAGTTGTTTGAAATGATGAATCTTGATATTTAATATTTGAGAATGATTCACTTAAATAGATTTGACAAAAACCACATGAAAAATATGATATAGAATGTCTTTTACCTACTGTAAAATCAGGTGGAAAAGGTGTAATGGTAGGAATTGTTTTACACAAAATGCATTTGAACCTTTAATTGAGATTTCTGGTTTAATTAATGATCAAAGATATTTAGAAACTCTTGAAAATTATCTTAATTCTTTTATTGATAACTCTTTGTATTTTTTTCAAGATGATAATGCTCCTGTATATAGAACAAAACAAGTGAAAAAATGGAAAGAAAATAATTTAAATCATTTTCATGGTCTGCTCAAAGTCCGGATCTTAATCCAATTAAGAATTTATGGGATGTTTTAGAAAGAAGAGTTCATGCATGACCAAATCATCTCAAAAACAAAACTGAATTGATGATTGCTTTAAAGAATTATTACTTTAAAGTTCGCAACCCGCATCCGCTATACTTTACGCCAATCATTTTGGACGCAGACTTTTGTCCACGTACAGTATATACTGTATTTATAAATAGCAATCTCGGATTTACGTATTTACGTATACGCAGTATAGGGACATCGGAATCACATATAGAGCCAGAAAATTGTCATTCACATTTAAAAATTTGGTTAACAAAAGGAAAGGCCGAGTTCTATCCAGTCATCAAGAAAAAAATATCTCGCAAATGAGCTAAAAAGTTTAGCGCGTGCGGTGATTAAACTTTAGTCTTAATTTTATGATACGCATACACCACCTTCACATAACTAACCTCACAGTAAGTACAGTATATCGCGGAAGGTCTGTTGCAAGAATCGAATATATGATTGGGATTCATGTTTTTTGTTATTCGTTGCGTAGCTTTAACGGTCTTGCTCCCATCCACAAAGAACCAAACCAGATGATGTCGAGGAGGGTAAGTATGTCGATCACGTGCGTGTTTTATATACAGTAAACATTTCCTTTGGTCGTTGCCGGAAAATTGAACGACTTTTATCTAATAATTTCATAGACTATCTATCTTACCTCATTTTTTACGCGTCTTTTATCACAAATTTATTTCGCTTTCTCCGAAAATCACCTTTGAATTCTATGTCGTCGTCGGACATGTATTATGCACGTTCGGTCAGGTTCCCAACACATTTTTATTATTTGTCTTTTGTTATTTTCTTAGTACGTCATTATATAAAAATTATGTAATCTTCAAACATATTCCGATAATTTCCTTAAATGATCGTTTACGAGGGAATTGCGTGACACCCTTGATCCAAAATGATTCGTTGGTGAATGTTCAAATATCGTCAATTCAATTCTAAAATCAAGATATTTTGGTATACGATACTGTATATTCCCATTGTTTCCATGAAGGAAATCTTTGAAAGTTTAAGCCTAAATTATAAAAAAAACTCCGGATGTTATCCAAGAAGATAAGAGTGCAAATACTTATTGGGAAAGAATTCATTTTTGGAGCTATCAGAAAGCAGATATAAACTCGAAAATGGTAAATTCAAAAGAAAATCCGCCATTTTTAAATTGCGTGAGAAATAAATCCAACCTTTTTTTCGGGGAGGGCTAAGCAAATCCGTTTATATTTCCCAATGGTCAACCTCGTTACCAAAAAGAGAAACAAAAGCGCTCTTAAGTAAGACTCAATCAACACTTATATAATAGAGATTCTCCTCGGAAACGACAAAATTCCTATGAAAGTAAGCTTGTAAACACTAGAAAAAGTATTATATACAGCTGCTTGATTAATTCTGCTTTCTGTTCTTATTCCCCCTAGGAAAAATCTTTTGGAATTTCTTGCAATATCGCAAAAAAAGAAAAGAAATATGGCAAGAAATAACGAAAACATACCTTCCCTTGAAGATAGAGTTATGAAAATCAATTCGCTATTCACCGAAGCAGCTTACGTTTTTCCTTCCATGGTTCCCATCGTAGCTGCAGCAACAGGCTCTTTGGTTGACTGTGCAGTCGATGCAATCAATAGTAAAACTGGAGCGGTAGGAAACTTGGTTGGCGTTCGTCCGAACAACCTTGATGATGTAGTAAATCAAATGGGAAATCAGGTGAAAAGATTTCTAAGAAAATAACGAACGATCAAGTTGTGAGAAAGATGACATGCAAATATGGCGTTGTAAATGATGTATGAAGGACTAGGTGAGCTCATAATATAATTAAATTATGGTTTGGATATATTGGCACATGGTTCTTTTTTTAACTCTGATCTGTCTCGACTTTTTCATATTTTTTTTCAGAAAACAATTTTATAAAAAAGATAGTATGTCTTGTTTCCGAGATTTTATTAAAGATACGGTATCGATTAGGGATTTCATACATTTGCTTTATCCTTTTTTTTTTAACCCCGCAATCAGTACAGTATGGCATGTCTTTTATTAGTGACTAATCAATGTACAATGGACACCCAAAGTAAATCAATTTCATAGTAAAATAAAATTTTCGGCGAGACCTTAAAGCTAACTGTTATAAAATATAAATTATGAGATTTCAAATTATATGCATAAAAACTGTCTTTTTATTACTAAAATTTTTAAACTTTGGGAATTTTAAGATTACTACATAAAATTTATAAACTTATTTCATGTCTCATGAAAAGTTATTTATTTTATACCTTCTAAGAATTTAATAGTAATAATAATATTATTTATTAATAAATTTTTTAAGATTGATATTTAAACATGTGAAATTTTAATCTCTTTTTTTTTAAAAAATTCTTTGTAAATTTGTTAGATACATTGTACTTTATTAAACTATGCATGAATTTGTGTATAATTAAGTTAATCTTAACCAATTTATTTATTTTGGTTTAATTAACTCTAAATATAACTTCAACGAATTTACTGCTTTATTGATAGTTTAAATAAAACCTTTTTTATTATTAATATCATTATCTACAGTGATGGTCAAAAGTATTGCATCACTAGATCACAAAAATTAAAATAGCAATATATCACGATATAAAATTTGTAGCATCACAAAATACTTTTATGTGATTCATCATATGTAAAGATATTTAATAATATAAAATTTTTCACATAAGGTAAAAAAAAAATTCTTTTTATTCTTTATTGTGGATTATTTATGTGATGTATTTTTTTTACTATTTCCTTTTTTTTCACTTCTTATACTATATATCAAATATAAAAAAAATAAATTGAATACAAAAAAAAACTTGATAGATTATTAATCACAATCTTCTATAACCCCCATTTATTTTAATTGCATTATTTATGTAGGTTAATATACTGGTAATTAAATTCACATATATATTATCTTCAAGTTCAATTCAAATCTTTTGAACTGCTTTCCATAATTAATTTTGTGTTCTAATAGGAGTCTCTAAATATCTCAAATTGTAATCTATCTTATTTTACAAATGCTCAATCAGGTTTAAGTCAAAAAACTGAGCTAATCAATCAAGCATATTACCGTAAACCACTGCATACAATACCCAGATATTAATCAATTACCCCATGATAAATTGATTAGTACTCAGGAGGATATTCTACTAAAAGGGGGGTAGTATAAATGCGGAATATTTAGTATCTTATTATCATCTGATGTATCTCTACTTGCCCATTCATATTACAATTTTATTGGCTCTAGCTTAATATATTCAGGTATTAATCATTTATTGAGTAACAATTTTCTTGAATACTACCAGGTATTATTTAAAGGAAGGTATTACTTTAGGGGGGGTATTGTATGTAGTGGTTTACGGTAATACCTTTCACTTCAAACTATTGTTTTATTGTACAGGCAGTATGCTTTGGATAATTATTCTATTAAAAAAAGATCCTTTTTTTATTCATTCTATACACTTGATAGTTTTCAAAGATTTTTTTTTCAAGATTTATTTGTATGGAACACTATCCATTATTCTAAAAATATGACATATATTATCAACACTATCAGACAAAAAACCCTCTCACTATAATTTTATTACTTTTATATTTAATTATAGGTTTAATATAATAGTTTTACAATGGTTCTTCTGATTATTTTCAATAATATTTGTGTACCTCTGAGTCAAAGATTATAAATTTAAACTCATCAGATCAAATAACTTTATTTCAGTTTTCTACTATTCAAGATCAATATTTTTTGTAAATTTAAGATATATATATCTGTTTATGTTTTTTAGATATAGCTTTTTACATTTAACTTATGTGACAATCCATTTTGATGCAAAGTTCTCTTTACTGTATTTTCACTAACTTTGATTTTTTTTTCTATTATTAACTTTTTTGAATAACAATTGCATTTATATATTCACTTGTTGTAATAAATTATAACACTTTTTACTTATAATAATCAGTAAAAAGTTATGAATATCCCAATTTTGATTTGTTTTAAAAGGTATTAATTTATTCTTTATATTGTTTGATTCTTATAATTATAGATTGTAATAGATTTTAATATAAAGTTATAATTTATAAAAGATAACTTCTTGAAGAAGTCATAAATTTGGGCCCTTTTTTTAGATAATAAATAAAGCATAATGGTAGAAAATTTAAGGATAGTTAGTATAAATCACAAGGTATTATTTTTATATAACTTATAGATTATTTTAAAATAAATTAAAGTGCATACTAGATATTTATTAAAAGTAGTCAAAAATGCATTATTGTTTTTGAAGAATTATATATTTAACATAAGAGTTTTAGATTAAAAAAAAAAAAAAAGTATTTATATATTAAAATTATATTATAACAAGCTTAATTTGAAAATTCTGTTTTATTTTAATATCTGGATTACAAAATATCATATTTTAAATTTTGTGTTTAAATAATATAATACTTTTTTTTTTTTTTTTTTTTTTTTTTATCGCAAATGAACATTAAATGCAGGTTTTTATTAGAAATTCAATTCATAAACAATACATTAATAG
>CAJVPT010001216.1:0-22653 GCA_910592055.1 Acaulospora colombiana
GAACTTAGAATGATCTACAGTAATGACCTGTAGGCAATGAATTTATTAATTAGAGGAAATATTCCAAATTAGTAAAGAAGCGAAATATCATTCCCTAGATTACATTTAGAGAAATAATTTTTTGACGATGAGTGAGTCAGTGTGTGAAAGTCACAAAATTTGTAAATACCTAGCATATATACAATAAAGACACGCCATGCTGACCTGACTTTGGGTTAAAAAAAAAAAACTTGTTTTTTGCTTATCTGACTTTTACGTGTTTGTGTTCACATAACAAGATAAGGGATAGGTATGTTGTTTATGTGTATATGTATATTTAGACTATTTTATCTTTAGGGAGCTTTAATATCTTTCTGGATCTTTAAGTAACTGGAGCAACTTGATTTATCGAATGGACTTAGTTGCTTTTTAGGTTTCTTACAGTGTTAAGAAAGATGTTAATCTGTATTGGCCTAGCTGTGAGCTATGTAAAGTTGATATTGATTCTCTTTTTCTGATTGTGAATCAGTTTACTATCTCTTTTCTTTCTTATAAAATTTTTAAAAAAAAAGAAGTAAAAGAAAGTTAGTAAAGCAATATATACCTCTTTTTTTGATGTTTTTGGATAACTTGTTGTATGTGTATCAAAAGTGTTTAATAGCTTAATTCAAAGGATATGTTGTTTTTCTTTGTATATTTGAACTGGTTTGCTTTTTCCAAGAAAATTATTAAAAAAAAGAAATTTTTGAAAAAAAGAAAATTAGCAAAAAGAGTTTTGTAGATCATTAATTCTATTTTTAAAAAAATTTTTTTTTTTGAGTACCCGTAGCCAGGCTAGATTATCAGTTTATTAATCAATTGAAAACAAAAATACACTTTTATTCAAGCAGTATAATACATACTACAGCCAAACTATTATTCTAATCTAACCAACTTGTCTTAAACATAAAAGCCTCTAAATTTAATCTTGGGAACAATATTTCATTCCATAGTGTCTTTGGTACTTTCTAGGCTTAAATCCTCAGGAGATAATGGCACTTCTTTTTGTTCCTGTTCAGTCTGTTCATCATGTCTAGACTTGGGCCTCTTGTTTCTTTTGTCCTCTTCTGTAATATTTAGACAAGCAAAACAAGTATATATATAAAAAGAACAAACAAAACATACATGTACATGTACAACTTATTATCTAAATAAATTGATTGATACTCTACACAAGCATAATAGAAACTCTCAAAAATAGGATAAAATCATCAATATAAACAAATAAACACATCAAAACAACAAACAAGGTTTTTCTGTATTACTTAATTGAAACACATAAATAACAACAATCTCAAAAAGGTTTATTCGTGACCTAAAAATAGATTATTGATAAATATAAATAAGTATTCACATGATTTAGCAACAGATTTGTTCCAGTAAATATGAATAGAACACAACATACAGTATATTACAAATAATCAATAAGAGAGAAGAGGATATAGTAAATATTCTAATCAATTTCTCAAGAAAATATGATGAATACTTTATCCTATAAGCCTCACAACAATTACTACAACTAAGAAATAGTGAGCTTAATGGATCAATAGTCCTATTACTTGAAACATATATGATCTTAAATAGTATTATAGTTAAGATATTAGAAGTTAATGTGACAATCTTTCACAAGGAAAGAATTTTAACTCAGCATATCACATATCTCTGGCAACAAGGTAAAAGGATAAAAGAAGATCTCTTACAACCCTATATCAAAGACAAGTTTATGAAAATTATCAAAACCCTGTAAACCATATTAAATCAAAGCAATAATCAATGGAGATTATCAAACAAGTAAATAATGAATCAATAGTAGATAATAAAATAACAATGACATATGCATAGGAGATAGAAGAGCTTGAATTACAGGAACCCCAAGAAATAGTCAAAAGATAATGTATTAGCAAAAACAGCTCTTATACTACTAGAAATAGAGACATGACACCATCAATAAATCCATATTTCATAAAAAAAAAAGGAATTTATAAACTAGAAGCAATGGCAACCAATATTCCAGAAGAAACAGAAGATAAAACCAAAGCATACTTAGGTAACATCCTCAAACTTCCACAAGAAAAAAGAAGCCTGTTGAGAAAATAATTCATTAATGAAAATAAGTGAATTGTCTTTTGAGTACAAGAAGAAGAAAACATTACAGGAAGCATAGAAGAAGTTAACTGAAAAGAAGACAACTTCGCAATTCAACATATAACAACCTTGACTATCTATAAGAAACAGAAAACAAAAACAAAATTAAATAGAAAAGTCTTTCAAGATCCTAAAACCAAAGAGAATATCGAGATCTAGCATATATATCTAATAGATGTGGATCAAAAAGTCAATAAGAACCTTATAAAGATACATCTGAAAAAATATAGAGTTATCCAAAATGTTCATATTTATGAGATAAACACAAAACCACAGATGAAGGCCTATATCAAATAGCACATTATTTCAGCTTAAATCCTGAAGTAATCTGAATAACTCCAATCAATACGGAAATATCAAAAGCTATATTCTTTAAGTTTGAACTTAACAACAATGAAATTAACCAAATATTAATTGAGAGAAATGATAATTTAGTAAGACTCTTGTGTACTGGTAAAATATATATTAGCCTGATAGCCAGAGCATTGAATGGCACTCAAGCTAAGACATGCTATACACCCAAAGATCTCTATACACTCAAGAAGCGTAACTTTACAGTAATCTACTTCAAAATGAAAGAAGAAAGAGATAAGGCATACAAACAACATATTTTCTTGCAGTGATATTGCCTTTCTTAGAGTATTAAGAATACTTCCAAAATAGAAAGACAAAATCTTAAAAATGAAAATAGAAATACAAGATTTAAGTTTGGAAACATAGAAGTAGACAATGAATCAACATCAGACATAAATCAGATAATGAATCAACTGACTCTATTTCTATTTCACCAAGTTATCATAGCTTCAGAAATCAGAGACAAATTAGATACAAAAGTTATAATAGAATAAAATGAGAAAAGAACAAAATAAGAGAACACCCAGCAACAGAAAGCAATAGAGAATCAATTAGAAATCAGTGAATCAATAGGTATAGTTTTCAAGAAGATGAAGGAAACCTGAAATAGAAAGTTTTCAAAATCTCTTTAAAGAGTATTTTAGTCAATCTGAAAAGACTACATATTAGAATAGATACTTTAGAGGAACAGATAGTCTTCAGAAGATTAAGACTAAGTAATAGAGGAGCAAACCACTTCTAAAGGTGTACTAGTCCTTAATAACAATTAAGAGAAGCAAAAGTCCACTACTTCCTCATCAAAAACTATAGATATAGGCAACAAATGAACTTTAATAAACAATAATAAGTTGGAAGAAATGGGACATATAGATATCTCAACATTTTTATAAGATGAGTAAAAAGATTTTCTAAATAACAATAGTAGACACAAACTATTCAAGAAAATCCAGGAAGAAGATGATATAGATAAAAGGGTGATTAGAATCAACACACATAGTGTCAGAGGGATCACAGATATAACAAAACAACAAAACCTGATTGAAGAATACTAGAACAAGGAATAGGTATATTAGAATTATATGAAATAAAACTAACACAAGTCAATACATAGTTGGTATTCAACGTTAAAAAGGATTATAAACACTTTCATAGTACCAACAAAAATATACCAGTTGGAGCAGGGATTAGTCTCTTAATTAGAAAAGATTTGGAAAAAAAAGGTAGCATCAGTAGAAAAAGAAGAAAAATATATTATTGCCACCAATATACTTATGAAAAAAAAGAAGATTTGTATCATACAAATCTATATTTCTTCCAATAAACTAAGGTGTAAAATAGTATAGAATAAGATAACCAATCTTATTAAAAGAAAACATGAATAAGACTTTTACACAAAAGTAATAGGAGACTTTAATATAGTCTATTACCTATGGAAGAATAGAAAGTCTTCTTTTAAGCAAGCTTCAGACCATCATAACAACCTGAAATCCTATTATTTAACTTTCTTGATAAATGGAACTTTATAGATATGCAAGCCATATGGGAAAGCAAAGAGAAAACTCTAACAAGGAAAAACCTAACAAGTAGTAGTAAAATATACTATATTTGGATTTCTTTTAGTCTAACAAATTATCCACTATTCCAATTCGATAATCAAGACATGAAAGATGTTATGGGGAGTAATCACACCATGCTTCTAATAACACTACATGACAAAGATCTTTTTACAAGAAACAGAATTACAAAATTCTCTACAAATATATCAAGAAGAATTAATATAAAGGAAACATCTCCATCACAATGGCAAGTCTTTCGGGAAAGTATAGATCACAAATTTAAAATTTTATTAGAATCTTTGCTTCAAGAAGAACCCAATCAAGATGAAAAGAAGGATCAAGCAAACAAACTGTGTGAAACCTTTGAGAAACTGCTACTGAATATAAAGCAGTCTTTAACAAACTGACAATAAAGAAAATACTCCAGTCAGAAGAAAAGCATTATAAATATAGTGCCAAATTTATTAACTATAGAAAAGCACTATAACTTAAAGGACTTTACAACAAAGTAGAAACATCAAAAGAAATAGATAAGCTACAGGCCCTTGGCTTAGCTATAGAAAAACATAATAGTACCCATAATCCAAATTATCAAATTGAAAATTATTGTATCCAGTATAGTATCTCTAATATACCATAGAAATCTTTGAAAAAAGATATTCAAGATACTATAGAAGGTCTCAAATTTATATGTCAAAGATTGGAAGTCAAAAAAACAAGAGATAGTATTAAAACTGTTCTGGAATAGAGATATGATAATTTGAAAAACAATCAGAGACAAATGGTTAGCTCCCTAATCAACCAAACAAAAAAGTAAAATAGTATTAGATAGGGTTAAGATTAAACAAAGTGATAATGAATATATCACAACACAAAAAGATGAAATAGCAAAGGAAATAAGATGGTATTACCATGAGGCCTTCAGAAAAAGAAATGCTAGCTATAACAGTTTACTTGAAGAATAAAAATTAGAGTATAAATTAAGAGAATATATCTAAATAGCTTGATATGACAAACTACTTGAATCAATTTCACAAGAAGAACTAAGTGAAACACTGAGGACATTTTCCAACAATAAAGCTTCAGGAAAATCTCAAATCAGTTATGAAATGCTGAAAAGATTAAGTCAAGAGGGAAAAGATTTCTTGAGAAGAATGTTAAATAACTTCTTAAGATGGAAGTCACTCTGAAACAATGAAAACAAAGTCATATATATTCTATAGCTAAACTGAAATCTTGGAATTGTAAATTCTCAAATACTAGACCTATTGTCTTACTAGAGATCACAAGAAAGTATTTTATTAAAATCCTTACCAATATAATAAGAAATATTTGTAAAACTAATAATATTCTCAAAGATCTGAACTATGCAGACTGCCAGGAGAAAGTATAGCAGAATCAATTCAAATTCTTAACAACATTTGTGAAGATGCTAGAGAAAACAAAAAGAAACTGTGAATACTTTTTCAAGATATTGTAAAAGCATATGATACAATTAGTCTAGACATGCTGGTAAAAGCAATGGAAAGAATCAAAGCTCCAAAAGACTTCATAAAGATCAAAATGAGTCTCTTTAAAAATAGAGAATTTCATATTATATTTGAAAATGATTTTATAGAATCAATAGTAGCTAAAAATGAAATTGATCAAGAGAAAACCCTCTCATCTCTACTTTGGAGAATTTTCTATGATTCTTTTCTTTGCAAAATCTAGAATGATACACAAAGAGAATATAAAATGTTAATTACATGAAACCTTGATCTAAAAAAATAGACTACAAGAAGGCTAGAATCAAGACACACAGCTATAGCCTTCATGGATAATACAACATAAATAACAAGATCTAAGAAAGATATGAAAATGATCCTGAAAACTGCAAGAATCTTCTACAAAGCTGATAATTTCTAAATAAATAGCAACAAATCAGTCCTGATTACTATTAACAATTTTAATTGCTATTCAGAAAAAATAAAAGTAGGTATTAAAGAAGAAGTGGTTAAAGAGCTCAATAGAATATAACAGGCTAGATTCTTAGGAATTTGAATAGGTAATCAAAAAATAGCAATAGAGCTTAAAGAATGAGTGCTTAAAGAGATCAATATAGTCACGAGAGTCCTTAAATATAAGAAGATAACAAACAAACAAGCTCTCTATATTCTGAATAGAGTATTAATACCTAGAATAGAATTCAGAATACAATATAGTATATTGTTCTAAAAAATATACAACTCCCTAACAATGACATACAGAAAACTTTTCAAGAATAAGAGTGGTTTGTGCAGATTTATGCCCGACAGTGTAATTCACTATCCAAAGATTTATAATTTGAAAAGTATCTGGATGCTACAAAGAAAAAGTCAAGTGACAAGACTTTACAATAGACTAAATAATTCTGGACCAACAGAAATCATATCAATTATTAGACTTAAACAAGCACAGATAAAAAATTATGAACCACTCAATTTATTAACCTACAAATACTTAAGTTACTTAACAGACAAAGGCAACTTTACATTCCAAGTAACCAGAATTGCTAAAAATATAGGAATAACATTTCATAGTTGAAAATGGCAAGATATCTTTGAATAGAAAAGGGAAATATTTGAATCAGAAAATATCTTACATCAGAAGAATATAAAAAAGTTATACCATCACTTAAAAACAATCAACTGATGTACTCGAACCAGCTGATCAATCAAGAAATCAAAAAATAAGAAAATGGTGAATGTTTCAGCTTATGCAAGATACAAGCAAAGGACCTAACCAGAATGATTTCAAATTATAATCAAAAATCTCTCAGGAGAATAATTAAAGCAACCAATAAAATCCTGAAGAGAAAATTATATGAAATGGGAACCAGAATATTCCAAAATAGAACCTAATAAAGACAAGCAGAAAAAATTGTGGATAGTGATAAGAAGCAAAAGAAATCAAGTAACTTGGGAAAAATTAAGACAAAAAAAAGAAAGAAACATTACAATAGTGAAGCATTTTGTCAGTTGTAGCACTAATAATGACTAGAAAATCAATATACAAAAACATTCAGGATGTTCAGAAGGCACAACACTAAATGGTGACTACATTATCGAAAGAGGAATAGAAAAGATATATATAGTATCATATCTCAATATGAGAAAGTCCATTAAAAGAACACAAGATTTAAAAATCCCCAATCCTAGATCAGTACTTGAAAAAAGAATTAAAGAAGTGATTTACAGAGACCAAAGCCCATTCAAGACCCAAAATAATAGAATAAATCACATGGACATTGAAACCTGGGAAGAATCTATTATCAGAGAAAATATTAAAAAAGGCACATATCCAAGATCATCTGATAGCTAAACTTTAATGTAATCTCAAATATAAAAAAAGGCTAATCTTTTATTCTGATGGATCACTTATTAATAATAGTAAAGAAGAAATGAAAATGGAAGTAGCTTGGATTCAGATCAGTAAAGATGGAAGGAAAAGCAAGTTTCAAACAGGAGTAGATAAGTGGCTCTCATCTACAAGAGCAAAATTGATAGCAATTATAACAATATTCTTAGTAGTTTCAATTAAAAGCATGGTGGAGATTTTTACAGACAGTCAGATATACATTTTCAAGTGGAAATCTTTAGAAAAAGAAGATTCAAGAAGAATACATAAGAGATGGCTCAAAGAAAAAAACTGTCACTCTGGACACATATGGTAGAACTAATAAAAAAGAAAAATATAGATTCAAAGCTTACAAAAGTCAAAGCACACTCAGATGATTCTTATAATGAAGAAGCAGATATCTTAGCTAAAGAAGCTCTAAAATTTCCACTGATTGAATGAAAAGATCTCATCTCACACAAAATTATTATTGAAATTAACTGGTAAGGGATGACTCTAAATGATTTAATTAGGCAATTTATTAAGAACTTTAATAATAAGACAACAGCCTATCAGTGGATACAACAAAACAGAATTGAGAAAAAATAGAATCAGCAGATTTCAGAACACCAGGCTCATATATGGGACCTAGTATAGAAAAGAATTATAAATGAGCATATATAAAATACATCTTTTAAACAATCCCAATAAAGAAGCTTTCTAATTAAACTGGCCAATTATAAACTACCTATACTAAGTAAGTTGGCTATAAGAAAACCAGACCTATATAAACAAGTGAGATGTATTACATATAGCCAACAAGACGAAACTATAGAACACTTGCTAAAATACTCAGCCTATAAGAACTAACTAAATGAGGCATGGAATAAAGAAGTAAATAGAATTATCAGAGACTTTAAAGAGCTACTAGGAAAAAAAAAGAGAGAGGTTAAAGAGAAAAATCACAGGTTAATTATCAATAATCAAGAAGAGATAAGAGAGTTTGACAAGTGAATCTTTAAAGTAATAGAACAGGCTTTTAAAACTAGCCAGAACATGCTAAGTTTCTGTACTGATCTTATAAGAGCAGATAGGATCCTAGAAATGGTAGACCTAAAATGTTAAAGTAAACGCATAGGAAGAATAGCAAGAAAATGAATAATAAAAATACAAAGAAAAGTCTATAATTAAGTCCAAAAAGAAATCTGGAACAAAGGATATAAAAAGTTAATTAAGTGGAAAAAAACACAAGGAATTAGTAGAGAAAACAAGATAAAAAGACCTTCATGTCTTTCAAGTCAGAAAACTATACTCCTGAAGAAAAAAGAGCCACTACCTGAAGAAGGAAACCTCAAAGACAAAGACTTCTGAGAAATTCTAACAAGAAGAATAGAGTATGAAACGAAATGATTGGGTTTTAATCTCTGTCAGAACCTTGCAAGATAATCTGCAGTAGTAACCTGCAGGCAATGAAGTTAACAGTTGGAAGGGTCTTTATCTGAATTGTTAACAGAGTGATAAATCACTTTTGAAGTTGCACTTAGAGTTTTAATAATTCTTTAAAATAGAGATAAGTAAGTTAGGTAGAGACTTAGCTTTAGTAATATATTCTCTAATGTAAATTATACATATATTTAATAAAACACATATATCTAGCCTGACAGAGAGTATTAAAAAAAAAAAAAAAAAAAAAAAAAAAAAAATTTAAATCTCAATACTATACTAACTAAAACTTATTATTAATAACCAAATATTTGACTATTCAACTCTTAACTAAGTAGATTCACTTTCTAAGTATAAACTAATTTAACTAGATCAATCACAATAGATTATCATTAATATATATATATATAGAAATATATAGTATATACAAGATAATTAATATAATATATCTCTTTCCACTGATTCTCTGACCACACACAAAAAAAATGTTTGCAAGAAGTTTCTATACTTCTTTGCTAATAAAGTTTTAATACTTTCATTAAAACAACTTGAGGTATGATTTCAAGAGTCACTTCTATCTTTTTTCTTTTGTTTACAAACTCAAAAACTTAACTTCAAGTGATCAAGAAAAGTCAAGTAATACCTTTGATACCAACAGCAAGAAAGTTCTCAAAGGAAGAATAACTGACTGTGAAGTACCTGAAAGCCTATTTAACCTTTGAAGTGAGAGGTATATAGAGGTTTTTGATAATAGAAGGACTTATTTTTTCCTTTTCAGTCACTTGTGGGCCTCTTAGAGCTATTGCTTTCATGGTTTTCTGAAGAATTTTGCCTATCTCAGTTTGATCCTGAATTTTTGATAGCACAAATCCTTATCAAAAGTGATTGGCTAACATGAAACATGTTAATTTTTGGAATATAAATAAGCTCCTATTGGTCACATTCACATGTTTTGATAATGTCATTGGTGATTGAAAAGAAGGTTATAGAAATATTTGCTCCCAAAAAGCTCAAGTCCCTTAATGAAAACTTCTATGATACCAAAAGACCAAATGATGGGTAATGTGGATTGCAAACTCCCATCTCTTACCTAAGTTCCTTAAGTGGTGACAAAGCTTTAATGAAAAAAAACTGAGGTCTAAATGCTTTCCTTGAGATATCACAATCTGGTATTCACTTAAATGAAAACCAGTTGGATTTCCTTATCCAATACTATAGGTGGTAAAAAAGAAAATTTTTCTGAAATTCAAGTGAAGCAAGAAGACTATCCCAATCAGGCAGATTTCTTTTGAGAAAATATCATTTTTATTTTTGGATTTTTTTGGTGAGCCTTGAATTGTCCTCTTTCTTCAATCATTTTTCTTTTTTTTCTTTTTTAACTTAGCAATTCATTGATTTTCAGGTAATCAACAGTAACAAACTGTTGACAATGATCCTGATAGATAGAGATTATTATCAATCTATTAGGGAAGTGAAATATTGTTCCTAAAATCTGACTTAAAGTACTTTTGTATGAAGACAAGTTAGTTACTTTATGAAAGTCAGTAAAATATTATAAATTTATTTCAATTTTTCAATAAAGATATGTTATTGTGGCATGATTGTGGATTAAAAAATAAAATAAAATAAAATAATTATAATAACTATAACATATTATTAATAAAAGTCTCATATCTAATATCTAGTTATAATTTACAAACTCTTCCTGCTGATCCTCTGATCACACACAAAAAAGATGTTCACAAAAAAGTTTAATACTTTCTTGCTAATAAAGTCTTATCACTTTTTTTAAACCATTCTGAAAAATACTTCAGAAGTCATCTCAACCCCCTTCTTCTTATATACACTCTCTTCAAACAAAAACTTGATTACTAGTGACCTTAAACAATCATGAAATACTTTTTTTATCAATGGTAAGAAAATTCTGAAAGGAAGAAAAACCGACTCTCTGCTACCTATTCACACATAGAAAAATACCACAGAGCTTTATTTGTAATAAGAGAGCTATCACGAATACATTTCATCTACTCTCTTTATTATTTGTTGGGCTCTAATAGTGCACTTTCTCAATTTTTCCTGGGAAATTAGTTTAACCCTGAATTTTGAGTAGTACAAAGTTTCTTATACTGATTGGCTCAGTAGAATCACATCAGTAAAAGAATGTAAACAAGCTCCTATTGGTCATTACATAAGTAAAATAATGTAAACAAGCTTCTATTGGTCATCACATAAGTTTGAATATATTTTCTCAGTTTAATAAAAACCTGAGATTCATCATAAGTTGCATGCCAATCACATGGATGGATAGTGAACACTGTTATCTTCTATATTAGTGAACAATCCACGAAAGAGTCAAAGAAACTGGTTAACTATTATCTTTCAATTAGCTTAGTTCTTAGGATATAGAGGCCTAGTGTATATTTCTCTACTTCATTATAAGACCCTATATGATATCATAAATCAATCTATACAGCTATATCCATTCTCTTCTCCAACCTCTTCTTCTTATAAAGATTGAATCCCTAACCTCTGATAAATAGCAATATTGAATAAAGTAGTGTCCATATCATAGTTGAGTTTTCTTTCCTTCCCTTATACAAAAGTGACTAGATAGATGAACAAACTAAAGAATTCTCCCTTCCTATCTAGTATCAGTAGTTAACTTATAGATATAGTTGAAAACCATTTGGAGACTAATTTCACCAAGGAACATGATTCAAGTTTCTTGTATCACTGAAGATCCTAGTTAAAGGTGAATGGGATGCCTTGACCTCAAGTGGAAGACTTCATCCCAATTAAAAATCAATGAACTTGGCTTAATCCCAGAGAATAAAAAAAAAGAAACAGGTCTTAATATACTTTTTTCATGTGATTTTTGATAAGGTATTCATGGACCGAGCAACAGTTTCTTCCTCTATATGTGCTGTAAAGTAATTGGAAGTATACGAAACATTATTTCTATCTAAGCGAACCCATCCTAAAGTTCACCAAGTCACTTCTCATATCAAGTACAAACAACACACTGATTAGGACTTTTATTCTAGGATCAAAATCTCTTTCAATAATTTTTTTTATAAAAGGTTTTTGAAATTCTGATATTGTATTGGAACATAGCTTTGCACATAGATCTCATATACCTCTTTTATCCTCCAATTTTGCTTCACTGCTCCTGTTAACACACCACACTAGTGAAACTTTATGTATGCTAGATTAGCTTGAGTTGTTAATTATTAATCAAAGTAGGCCAGTCGGCAAACTGTTTGTTATAATAGTGTAGGGTATATAGTTTTACAAATTGCTTGTATTTCTCCTGTACCTGAATTCAATAATCAAATAAACTAACTAATACATGTTTTTTTAAAAAAAAAATCTAGTTATAATTTAAACAAAAAAAATCTTCTTTTAAAAGAAATATTACTAATTGAATTAGTTTTTTTGTTTTATTTAAACCTTTTTTTTTATTTAATATCAAATAGATTAATTCAACTGATCATTTATTTAAGTAAGTATTGAATTGGAATATTTCAAAAAAATATTTATAAAATACAATAAAAATTTGCAATTTATATTATTTATCACTTAGTTTTTTAGTATTATAAATATATTTATTAAGAAACTTAAACTTCTAAAAGCAAATATTTTGAAACATTTTTTCTAATTATTAATGATATTATCAAAATATATAAATAATCAATAGAAGCTTGTTTAAATTCTAAAAATTAATATTTTTTATATTAGTCAATTACTTTTGATAAGAATTTATGTTATTAAAAATTTAGGATCAAATTAAGATAGATAAAATTTTTCAAAAAACTATAAAAGTAAAGTTCTAAGAAGATTAAAACAGTTCAAAAAAAAAGAATATAATCATTTTGATTATAACAAATCTCTATAAATCTTTTACTTCAAAAGTTAGAAAGATCTTTTGATACTTCACAGTTAGTTTTTTTTTTTTTTGAGAATTTTCTTACAATTAATATTAAAGATATTATTTGACTTTTTTTAATTACTAGAATTAAGTTTTTGAGTAAAAAAGTTTGTAAATAATAAGAGAAGAATAGAGACAACTTTTGAAGTTATATTTCAATTATTTTAAAAAAAAATATTAAGATTTTATTAGTAAAAAAGTATAAAACCTTTTTGCAAACATTTTTTTATATATAGTCAGAGGAATAGTAGAAAAAGTTTATTATCAAAGTTTTTAATTATTTATTTTTATATTTAATAGATAAATAGATAGATAGTATGTTTGTTTTTCTTAAGTTTATTTAATATATTTATTATTGTTATATAGATTAGATAGTTTATAATATAGTTTTATTTTTTGACCTATAGATCTATAACTAAAGATGGGTCCCTAAAGAGGGAGGCTGAGACAAAAGTCAAATGTTCCTCACTAGAAAACATTAAAATTTTTAAATTAATAACTATAAAAAAACTACCCACAATTGTTTTCCATTATTCAAATAATTGATTTATAGTATTTACTGACTTTTGTTTCTATTGAAGTGAAGAGCTATAAATTTTGTTCCTCAAAAAGGAATATAAATGATCTGTAAAATTTTATATTCTAAATACTTTAGGGACCTATTATTATTTATAGTATAGTAATAGTACTTTCAGATTACAATCATAAAATCCATAGTTCAATACTACATAAGGACTATATAAAAGATTTATGAAATGAAACAACTATCTATAATACAAAACACAAATTAAATATATAAAAACATCAATCATTTCTATTTCAATTTTATACAAATAGAGTTTTTCCATTTTTAGTTCTAAACAGGTTTTTCTTTCTATAAAAGGTATAATCAATATGTTAAATATAAAAACAAATCTGGAAAAGATAAATGCAGATAATTGTGTCAAGTCTATCAAAAACTATTTAAAAAATATACTTTTTCTTTTACAAAACTAGCAAAATAAAACCTAGCAAGTTAGTTAGAAGAAATTTGAAAGGATTGAAGATTCAAAAATAGAAATATTTAGATTTTCTAGATAAGTAATAAAAATTAATTAAACTAAATATTTTTAGATAACAAGTTATTTGATGAATAATTTAAAAGTAGGGTTTTAAAAATATTTGTAATACTAATAATAAAAATATATAATTATGACAATTGAAAAATTTTGTAAATTATTTTATCAATGTTAATAAATAAGACCAAGTTTTCATTCTACAAAATATAGTTTTATTTTATAGAAAGTTTTTTATTTTATAATAATAATCTGAATCTTCTTTATTATTAATCATTTTAACTTATAATATATTTGCTTATTCTAGTAGGTTATAGAAATTCTATACTAGAAAATCTATGGATTTTTTAATATTATTATTATTTCAATTGTTTCTAGTATAATTGAGAAGTTTCTTTTTACTAAATAAATAATATTAGTAATTTATTTAATTAACTTTTTGATAGATATATCAATATTATTAATATTCTTTTGTAATATAAGTATAAGATATGTGTTAATAATTAATTGAATTATTATTATTTTGATATTAGTTTTATATTATTTTTAGAGTTGACATAAACTAAATCATCTACTATTTTATTATAAATAATACTTATATATATTTTAACTTTAATAAGTTTTAATTTTTTTTTTAATCTATAGTCAGGCCAGCATGGTATATTTTTATTGTATATATACAAAAATATTTACAAGATATTTTGACTTTCATATACTAACTCACCTATTATCAAAAAACTATAGTATTTCTCTAGATGCAACTTAGGGAATGATATTTTGCTCCTTTACTAACTTGAATGAATCCTTTAATTAATAAAATTATTGTCTATAAATTATTACTGTAGATTATTTCAAATTCTATCTGAAATTAAAAACCAAGTCATTTAGTACTATTATAAATCCAATTCTTAATAATTTCCATATATTTCTTTTCTTTTTTTTTTCAAAAGCTTTTTCCTCTAGGTTTTCTAAAGATGTTAAAGATTTTTTCTACTCTTGTGTAATTTGTGCATTAGATTTATATTCAGGTCTTTAAATCTTTTATCCTTTTCAATAATATTCTGTTTCTTTTTCCACTTTATTACTTTAATACAATGGCTGTTCCAGATATTTTCTTTAAAGTTTTCCTCATTTTAGGACAAAGCTTATTGATTATGCTTTATATGGATATTGAAAAAATTTTGAGTTATGCTTTGAGGTAATTATTCAAGGAGGTGATTTTGTTTTCTTTTATATTTCTATAAATAGTATTGAAAAGACTTCTATCAGATTGTTGAATCTTGTTTAACTATCTGCTTGTTCAATATTAGTTATAGGATAAACTACTTTCTTATCTTTAATTTCTTTATAGATATAGTAATTAATTTTCTTTTTTACTTTTCACTATATGTCTTCTCTGGCTTATTTGGTGATTGGATTTTGAATAAATGTTCTAATATCTCTTCTTGAAGTTTGTATACTGAGCAAGTTGTTATAGTATAAATATCTGATTTTCTTTTCTTAAATATCTACTATATTGAAAGTTTATTATAAGTTAAGTTAATTAGAAAGCTTTTGTCTTTATTAGATTTGAAGGAGATATCGAAGGTGTTAGATGGATTGAATTGATTTCAGTAGGTTGATCAATTTATTATTTTATCTTTTTGGATTCACAGTTTTTGGATCCTTTTTTGTGCTATTCAGTCTTTTCTGATTCTTTTTCTATTAAATGTTTTAACAAATTCTTTAATACTGATCTCTATTATATATTTGTTTCATGTAGCTATTGTAAGGACTTTTCTTAATTTTAGTAGTTGATTTCAGATTATCAGATTCTTGTGTCTAGCTTGTTTAACAAGTATATCTATTTTATTATTGAACTTGTTGATCCCATAAATCTTGAACTTTGTAATTTTAAAAGTAAAATCATTCTTTTTTACTAGATTTTTTATCTTACTTCATATTGATCAATTGATGGTTTTTGTCCATCTCCTTATTAATATTTCTATTTGTGAACCAATAGACTTCTATATCTTAACTGCAATATTACAATTAATAAAGATTAAAACTATTGTGTTTTGTAGAGCAGTGAATAGTGCAGTAAAAATAGTTAATATTTCCATCCTAGTTAATAATGGCCATATTGATACCCTTGCTAAGAATTGGTTTTTAACTTTGCCATTCACTATTAAAACCTAAGCAAGATCCATTTCAAGTTCACCATCTTTTGTCTATTTTTTATAGAAACTATCTGTATAAAAAGTAAACTGATAGTCATACTCCTTCTATTGTATTGCAGAATATCTGTAAGTTTCTCTATATATTTATTTAATTAGATGGCTTATCTTATTAGCACAGCTTTCTAGTTTTTTACCTGGATTTCCACTTCTATAGGTCTAAAAATAGGTGGAGTTAATATCTATTGTCTTGTGGTTATTTGCCAGTCTATGGAATTGCCTGGTAGGAGAACTTTATTTCTTTTTTATAGATTTTCATATCTATTTAGTTGTAGAAAAAGGCGAATTTATAATGGAACTACTTCTAATGCTTAAGATAATCTATCTGATTGAAGTAGAATATAGTTTCTAGTAAAATTATATAATAACCAATATAGGGCAAACTGAATTTTATTGGTTAAGAATAATGTCCTTCCTAATATATTAGTTGAAGAGCTAGAATAAACTGTCCAATATGTTTTTTTCCTATTTGAATATACTAGAAATGTTTCAGTTTGTATATTGTAATCTGTCCAATCTAATTCATATAATAATTTTCTTAAGTGATTTTGATTCTCTGTTACCTTTTTACAGATCTTTTTATATCAAAAGGGGA
The DNA here is from genome assembly GCA_910592055.1 of Acaulospora colombiana. Taxonomy (NCBI): domain Eukaryota; kingdom Fungi; phylum Glomeromycota; class Glomeromycetes; order Diversisporales; family Acaulosporaceae; genus Acaulospora; species Acaulospora colombiana. The sequence goes on from CAJVPT010001216.1 coordinate 16,668, forward strand.
TTGATTCTTTGCACTTGCTAAAAAAAATCTGGATTGCTCTTTATTCCTTGAGTGCTATTATAGTTATATTGATAATTTGATCTAGAAACATGATTTTATACTATGTAATAATAGGATGGCTTTTTCATATTCTCTATCATTTTATAGAATTGACTTGATAGATAGGATACCTCCCTGGTAATTAAAGATTTTATTCCATTTTCAACTTTAAAATGTAATCTGTAGGTTTTTAGCCAGAGCCAATATTGTAGCTGCCAAATTGTCTTTGATCAGCTTATATGAGTCTATAGGATTATCAAAGATATTCCTAGATTCCTAGTCTTTAATCTGACTCTGTTTCAATCAGATTATGGTTGCCATACCAGAGGCTTTCTTGTTGTTAAGTTGGCAAAATAATATTGATATATAGCTTCCAACTATATTTCCCAAATACTTTTAGGACCATATATTTTTTTGTTGGGAATATAACTATTTGAAATTGTTCTACAGATTAAAGCTTTGTTCTTAAAAACCTTTTTGAATATAGCTGTTAGGTAATCACATATCTTCTTATTCAGTACATATATTGTATTCTATATTCTATTCTTGAATCAAAACTTTATTGATGACATATCAAGCATGTTTTTATATTACTTCTTTTTTGTTATTTCTTAAACTACTATCTTGATTTTGATTTTATTGAACTAATAATGTTCTGGTTCTTCTGTTTGATCCTAACTAAATATCAAGAAATCTGGTCTGATCTTTTTTATTGATTTTTTAAACTATAGTATTTTTTATTTTAGCTTGAACCATTCTAGGATCTTGAGGAATTTGATTAATAGTAAAAAGAATTGACTTTGTCATATTAATTTATGAGTCATTTGCTATATAGAACTTTTTTATTTCTTTTAAAATACTTTTCAGATCTTTTTTAATTTGATAATTCAGGTCATATCATTTATATAGATAATTACTATCTGTCTTAGAAAAAGCTTAATCTTTTTCTCAGGTTTATAAAAATTGGATAATCAATTTTTTCTATAGCATAACCCAGTATAATGTTATATTGGATTTTACATAACAATAAATTATAAAAAATTCTCCATAATAGTGAAAAGATTGTTTATCCTAATATATACTATCTCCTGTAACTATTGGATTATAAAATCCATTAGAAAGAACAATACTATAACTTCTGTTTTTGAAGATATCTATTATAATCTTCTTGAAGTTGTTGAAATTTGAATCTGATCTATGGCTTTTTCAAGCATAAAGAGAGATATTGTATCATATGCCTTAGAAGTGTTTTGAAAAAAAATCCATAGTTCTTTTTTCTTTTTTCTCGCTTCACAAATACTATTCAATAGATAGATAGGTTCTATTGTACTTTTTTCTAGTAGATCAACAAAGTTTGGACCTTTGAGGATTTTGTGTTGTTTACATATTATTGATAGACAATTGATAAGAATCCTAGTAAAATATTTCCAAACAATTTTAAGGAGAACAATAGGTCTTATATTGCTCAATTAATATCTTTAGGGCTTAAATTTAGGGATATGATAGATATTACTACTTTTCCATTTCTTAGGTATTTGTTTAGTGCTTAAAACTTTATTAAACAGTAAGTATAAGGTCCCTTTTCTTTTGATACCTAAGTGTTTAAGCATTTTGTAATTAATATATGAGGGACTAGCTTTTTATTTGGGAGATGTTGCAAAGTAGCTTCAAGTTTTTCTATTTTGATTTTTTCTATTAGTGATGAATACTATATTGGGTCAATCTATTCTTTAGGTTGATATTTTTTTTTCCAAGAAAAATCTATACTTTCAAAGTTGATATTTCTTTGTTTAAAAGCTTCTTTATGGTAGTCTTCAATCTTTCTTTTGATGGTTTGAGAATTAGTAACTATGTATTCTATTCCTTTCTAGTTCTTGATTAAAACTTAGTTTAGTGTAATTCTGGATATTTTGCAGTTTAAATAAAGCTCAACATCTATTTTTGATTAAATTTGAGATCTTCACATCTGTTTTCTAAAGCTTCTTTAATTTGATTTCTGATATAGAGAATTTCTTTCATCTTGTATATAATTATAAAGATATACTCTATTTTAGTGACTTTTGACAATAGCTCTAGAACTTTTTCTTATAACTGGGAAGAAACATTTCTTTATCAATTGATTTATCAAAACTTCTTAATTTTTGGATGGTTTTTTCTATGTTCCTTAGAATTTTAACATTTCAGTTGACTTGTAATTTCTTTAGAAGAAAATAAATCTTATTAGCTTTTCTATAGGTTTCAAAGTCTTCCTTTGGAATTGCAGATCTAAACTTTACTTCATTTCTTGTATTAGGAGTAGAGTAGATTCTTTTCTTTTTAAGGTGCTTATATATACTCTTGATAATTATTGACTTAAAATTATGTGAGGTCTTATTAAGTTCTTGAGAATCATTTATTATTCTTGATTAGAAAGATTAAAAATTAATATTTAGAAACTTGCTTTCTATTCAAAATTTGAATTTCTCCTATTGTTCAGCTATAAAATTTATTGGATCGGATATTTTCTTACCTTTTGATCTATTTGTTCTTGAGCTTGATTCTTAAGCAGATTGTTTGTTATTATTCTTGCCAACAATAAAGTATAATTACTATTCAATAATATAATCACTGAAATATTTTTAAATTCATATATATTGTTTAGATTAATTTCTGGTGATAATCAGATATAGTCAATTCTACTATATGATATATTATTCATCCATGTAAATATAATGATTTTTTTCTTCCAGGAGTTCTAAACATCTATATAGTTCCAGTCTTCTAGAAAGTTGAAAAGACTTATTTCAGCTTTTTTATATCTAAGTATTATTTTATTAGAGAGTAACCAATCTACTAGTGGATTGATGATTGCATTGAAATTTCCTATGATTATAATCTTAAAGTGATTTCTTTGCTTGTCTAAGATTTTATTTTGAAGTAGTTGTTATAGCTATCTACTTATATTTTTTTTTAATAGTAAATATATTTAATATATATAAAGCTTACATTTTATTGATAAAAAGTTGTCTCCTATTATATAACCTTCTATTTTTTCTATAAATTCTAACTTTTTTTCAATATTCTATTGATGAGAAGTTACATTCCAGATTCTCTGGGTTTTTCTTTATTGCTACTGTGAAAAAACTTGTGTGTTTGTTATGAAGTAAAGGTAAATTCTACTACTTCATTTATTAACTTGGTTTCATAGATACCTAAGATATCTATATTGAGTTCTTATAAGAGTTTATATAGCTTTTGTTAATCCAGGCTAGTATTAATCCCTTTGATATTATGTGTTTCAACTGAAATTATATTGGCTAGTAAAGAGTTATCTATAATATATTTGTTATATAGCATATATTCTTTTTCAATTCTATTGATAATATTCTTTTTTAGTATACTTATAAAGTCATTTAGTGATATATCATATGTTGTATAAGGAGAGTTGTATTAATGTTTACTGTTTCCTTTGAAATTGCACCTTTTTTTTAGGATAAGCTTAATTCTTCTTGTGGATCAAACACTTTCCTAGTATATATTAATTAGACTGATACTAATTTTAGGAATAATTATTCCATCACCTTTCTCTTATCCTATTTTGACTATCTGTTTTTTCTTTAATTAGATTTATTCTATTATTTTATTATTTGAGATTGTTCATAATCTGATAAAGAGGATCTTGATCACTTTTACTTTTAGGATAGGAACTTTCAAATTTATCATATCAACTTCTTTTATAACAATATTTGATTGACTTTCTGTTACTACAAGTGATAAAATGTTTGGAAGTTTCTATTATTCTAACAGTATGTTTGTTATCTTGGAAGTTACATATTTTTCTTTTTTTCCTTCTTTCTAAATCTATTTTTTTTTTAGAATCTCTTTCTATTTCGGCTTCATTCTTAGATATTGTATATTAATTGGCCCTAATATTGCTTTTAATATTATTTTGATCCAATTGTAATAAGTAAAGTTTGCCATGTGTTGTTTTGAAGTGAACTTTCTCTTCATTATCTTCACTACTCTCTGTATGAGCCAATTTTTCATCTTGTACTATTTCTTTTTCAAAGTACTTCCTAATACTTATGCTGATATAATCTTGTCTTTCTTGAGAATGACTTTGTTCTTGTTTAAAATATTTTCTAGCATTCCAGGTAAGTTTATAGCCATAAATAAATATATGCTATTTTAAAGTATTATTCAGATCTTGTGCTAATAAGAAGCAAAGTACTGTTTAATCTCTTCTCTTTAGTATATGTGAATTTCTAGGGATGTAACATAATTTGGCTTTGATATATTTGACTGCTTATATAATTAAATCAGTAGTAGTATTATGTATTTTATATAGTCACAATGATTGTAAATTATATTATTTAATAATTCTATTAATTTTATTATCATCAGATTTATATCAGGAGAAGATAGCCCTAATAGTTTCTATATTGGTATATATCATCCATTTCTTTTCAAGGTTGATATATTCCTTATGAGAAGTAATACATGCCTTGATTTATTGTTGTGAGTGTAAATAATTATAAATATGAATATTTGTTATATGTCTATATTTATTGAGAGCAAATTTGATTTCTTGATGTAAATAGTTTCAATCAATATCTATAAGTATAATTACTAGTGAGATTTTTTCTTTATCTTTTATTTGCTGAAAAACTTTTTTATTTGATAGCTGAATAGAGTTTGACTATTTCTTTATATCTATAAGTATAATAGTAAAGTTTTTTATATCTTTTTTATTAATATTTTTAAGACATTCTAATGCATCTTTCTCCTCTTTGCAACAGAATATTGTCTATATATTGTCATTAATAAATTCTTTTTTGAAGAGTTAAAAATCTTTTGGTAAGCCTAATGTATTTTGTAAATATGCTATTTGTTCTATTTTGGATTCTTCTGGAAACTTGGAAGTGAACATATCTATTTTATATTTACTATTTACCTTGATATGAAAGAAATTGATATTGAATATTTTTGATCTATTTCTTGTCTTATATATATATTGCTTACTATATTGTCTTCTTTAATTTTTTTACTGATAACTTTTATTTTGATTATGTCTTTGAGCTCCTTATCTTCCATTTCAATTTCAGTAATATTTAGAATTTTGATTGTTGTGATTGTTTGAACTTCCATAGCTATTGCCTTATTTGATGAGCTATGTATAGGAAAATTGTTTTTAAGTATTGTTTAACTTGACATGATATTTTGTAAAGAGTATTGTGCTTGCTCAGCTTGTTCTATTATATTCAAGTATTTATTCTCTAAAAATAGAACTAGAAGATCTTCTTCTTTTCCTTATCCTTTGATCCATAGATAAAGAATATATTGTCTAAGAATGTTGGTTTTGATAAAGGTGATATAATCAATATTTAGAATTTTAGCAATGATACTGTCTATAATAGAATATTGAGTTGGATCTAAGGTAGGATTTATAGTGACTTCTTGAGTTAAAGTAATATTAAGAAGGGTTTGAGTTATCTATAGTTTCTGTTATTGATTGTATTTGTCTAATAATTGAACCAAGGTCTCTATAATATGTGCTTCTCTTTTCTTAGCAATCTATAAAAGTTGTGTTTCCTTATAGACATGTTAATTATATAATAAGAAATAAGATAACTGTACTTAGTATTATTATGTTTTACTAATGATTGTTACTATGTTTTTTTAGACATGTGTTGCAGATTTATTTATTCCTTATTATTATTTTAGTAATATAGAAAAATCTTATTATTTATTGTGATGTGTTGGTGATATTTATTTTATATACTGTATATATTGTAATAGTATTATTAATATTATAGTAAATACATGAAATTATAGGATTGTTGATAATTGATTTGTTTTTTTTTTTTTTTTTTTTATAACCCTCTGTCAGACTAGTTATGTATGCTTTATTAAACAATTGTAAGCTGTACATATAGTATGAATCACTAAAGCTAAAACTTTAACTAGC
>CAJVPT010001217.1:0-22643 GCA_910592055.1 Acaulospora colombiana
ATATATATTTAAATTTTTATATTATTTAGATAATTTTTTATTAAGTTATGAATAAATAAAGAATTTCAAAAAGTTTTATTATACACTGTATATACTAGATCTTAGATAAGTTTTAAGAATTTAAATACTACGGTATTTCTTCTCATCTCTTTTCTTCTGTCTTTTCTTTCTTAAAATAATTTTCCAATATTAACCAAATTTTTTTATCCTATTACTAGTATAATTCTTTTTCTTATTCACTTTTATCTAAAAATTATTAAAGTAATTATAACAAATTCATACCTATTTTCATCAACTCTATGTAAGTATACATGACTCTGCATGACTATGAATCTAAAGCTCACCCTGTCTACTATTTTTGGACTTTCTGAGTAATATCATCCAAGATTATCTTTAGCGATCCCAAATTAAGTGCCATCATTGTAGTCAATCTGTTTTGTTTTTATAAAATAGAAATTAGTCCCGTAAACAGGAATAGTGTGAACTAATAAATTTTCTTTATTTTTATTATTATTCTTTTTGTTTTTTTCTTTAAGATATATTACAGTCCCATAAGTCTGGACATTGTTATGTTAAGATTTATGTATTTTATTTATTTATTTATAGATTTATTTATGTAATTTCAATTAAAAGGTACTTTAGGCCAGATTCTTATATAGAAAGAAAAAGCCTCTCCTGAAATAAAAACAACTTTATTGTCTTGTTGGCCAAATAACAATTGTTCACTGACTTTTTGAAATTAAAGTCTTTTACAGTAGTACTATTAAATTTCAATAATTCTAAAGAAATAAAGTTTTACAAATAGCATATAGAAAACTTATTGTTAAAAATTTGCAATATTTTTGAAATAATTTTATTTGTAAATTATAAACTTATTCTTAGAAGTATCTTTGACTTGTTTCTTTTTTTTCATGATATTCTATTGTATTTATTTTCAGTTTTCTTTCTTCTTCAAATTTTTCCAAGAATTTAAAGACTGTCCTTTTCTAATATAACTTTATAGTGAATATTATAGTGCTGAAAGTTATCAAATATATTAAAGATATGCACTCTTTCTATTTTTGATATATCTTTTATTAGTTTCTTATTTCTTTGAGCTATTCTTTGTACTTGAGCTTCTCGACTCTCTTTTTGTTTATCCCTTGAACAAGAATGTCTTTTAACTCATTTTTTTAATGTTAGTTTCTTTAACCCTTTTTTTTATCTTAGTGACTTCCTTCTCATTTATTGTTATTAATATTTTGTTTAGATTTTTTGAGAATTTTCTTAATATTTTTATGTTATTTTTTGTATTTATATATCTTACTGGTTCAGGTTCTTATACAGAAATATTCTTTGCATAAATTTTTTCATGATTTCTTATTTGCTTATCACTTTCTTTCTTAGTGTTTCACTCCTTAAACCTGTTTTTAGTTAAAGTTCATAATACCACAGGCTGTTTTTCTTATATATATCATCCTGATTCTATTTATATATTTTTTATCTTGTATCACTGTGTAACCCATGATATAAGCCACATTGTTTATTAATCATATGATATACTATTACTTGATTGTTTTTATTATTGGATGTTTGTGTAACTTTTACATGATATATTTTCTTTGTAATTATTATCTTTTACTAAGATGGGTGAAGATTTAAATTTTCTTTTTTCTCATCTTTCAGGTAAATGTGTAATATTCTATCCAATCATTCTTAAGTTCTTAAGGATCTTTAAAGATTTACTATCTCAGTTTTTCAATCTTCCTTTAAAATTTCAATAATTAATATTTTTATTTCTTATAGATTTAATCAAAAGTTCATCATGATCCACTTTCTTGTATAACTTCTTTATGCATAATTTAAATTTAATTCCCTCTAGTGAAAAGTTTATTTATAAGTGTTATAAACTTTTCATGGTGTTAGATTTTAGATTATATAGTAATTTTTTAAAAATATTTAATTTCTTCTTCAGGATTCTTTAATCTTCAAAAACTTTAAAGAAGCATTTCTCCTACTAAAATTTCATTCAACCATTAGATTTCAATTTCCTTTTATAAAATTGTTTTAGCAATATACTGTATCTCTAACTTTTTGCAAAGATTCAATCAATTCTGCTAGTTAGTTCTTGAATTATTCAAATTTTTCTTCAAGTCCTTTACTATGATTGATTTTCTCAAGTATAATCTTCTCTTGTATTTCTTTATTTTGTTGTTAGATTTCTTTCAAAATTTATAGAATTATTTCTTCTTATATCTTTTATCTTTTTTATATTGTTAGATCTTTGTTTTAATTTCATTTCTTCGATTTGCATTATAACATATCTTTGTTTTTTTATAGTAAATTTTCTGATCTTCAAGATCTTTTTGTTTTTGTAATGTTTACAAGGTTATTACTTGTTTTATTTTAAAATACTCTTGCTTCTCTACAAGTTTTATTATTGGTGTTTTATTAATTTTATTTAATAAATTCTTTCACAATTTTTAGTTAAAGTCTCTTTTTAGGATTTTTTTAAATTTTTTCTTTCTTCAATGAAAGTTTTGTCATAGTTTTTCTATACTTCTGGGATTCTTCATGTTTCTGCTGTTCAACAATAAAAATTTGAAATAAGTATCCAGAATATTTGGTTCAAAATTATATATTTTGTTAGTTTGATTCCAAAATTCGTTTCATAGTGAAGGTTTTACTTTCTCAAATAAGGTTTTTTTTTTCAGAGAGAATCCAATTCTTTCAGGAAAACTCTCTTCCCAAAAATTTTATAAACTATTTTTCAACTTCTCTCAATTGAGTTAGCAACTCTCTACTATTAGTTTTTCTGTTTTTAATATTTTTGATTTTTATCTTTCTTTCATAAAATCATATCTTCTTCAAGAGAGTTTGTCTTCTTAAAGAAGGTTCCATCTTCTCAAAGAAATATTTTCTTCAATCCTGGAGTTTTCATTCATTTGATTATAAATATCCAGGCATTTTTTCTTGATCATGTTCAATTTTTGTCTCCTTTTCTTCTTCTTTTTATAGTAATAGCTTCTTTTAGCAGTTTCCATGTCTTCTTTTTAGATTTATTATATATGTCTTTATAAGTTTATTAACAATCTCAAGTTCCTTAATACCTTTTTTACAGGTGACTTCAGTCCTTCTTAAAATGACTATTGACACTAGTACACTTCTTGAGATTATTAATAAATTGGTATTTTTATGATTATTATTATCTAGATACCTTGATCCAAATTCATCTTTATTTATATTCATTGACATCACACAAACTTCAATTTTACTATTATTTCTTTAATAATGCTAAGACATAAAACTTCTTTCTTTTATTTTTTTTTTTATTTATTATGTTATCTTCTAGAATGGCACTAAGAGACTATGTGTTTTTCCTTCAAGAATTTATTTTATTTTTTTTTTTTTAAACACTTAAGATGCCTATTTTATTGAATGTATGCAGTACATTTATATTTATTTATAGAGTGATTGTGTAAACTATTTTTAATGTTAAGCAAAACAATAAAACCAATTGATAGTAGGTACCCATCACCGTTGATGGTGGGGCTCAATTTTTTGACCCCTTGTGGCTTGTTGTATCTGGTTAGAGGGATTAATGTGCCTAGGCTCCATCAGTATATTTAGTAAAGATATCAAGAATGTTTAGGGTACCTGTGATAATTCCTTCCATTGTTGTTGTATGTATTATTGTGATGGGTATGTCTTTTTGTACTGTTTGACTTTTGGATTTATGCTTCTTTTTCTTAAGGGTTTTGGTTATTTTCATGATTTTCTCTCATATTTGGATATGGAGACATCTATCTGTCCATATATTAAAAGTGATGAATCTGATTCTGTGAATTATGTTGTGAGTGGCTTCTGCTATTTGGTCAGATGGGATGAATTGACTAATTGTCTGAATTACTTTTCTACTAATGTCACCTCTAATAAGGATGTTCCAGAGATCATTATTTTCAAAGTGATTTTCGATCATCTTTTTGCAGGAGAGTGTGCTCCCTTTTTCGGTCTGAGCAGTGGTTTCAGAGTATATGGTGTTGAGTATCATTTCATTAATATGAATTCCATGGTGTTTATATTTGAAGAAATGGATATTGTTTTCTATTTTTGAGCAAGTGAAGCATGTGGAAGATTTGTAGATGTTAGGTCTGTGGATGTGTAGTCTGTCTATAATTAAAAGTTCCAAGTTCCATAGCTTGATAGTGAATTTTTTATGGCTGTGATCTATATTATCGGTGTGGTTACTTGTGATCTTTGTGGAGTGAAGAAGTTGAAGCGACTGTTTCCAGTCAATGTCAGCTTTTTGTTGTTGGTTTAGTGTGCGGTTTTGGTCGAACATAATCCATTTGTGTGTGAGTGTGGCTTGTCGCATTTTTTTAATTGCTTTATGGATAGTGTCAGTGATTTCGAGCTCTAGGTTGTAGCTGAAAGTAATGACATTAGGATCCAAGTTGTTCTGTATGAGTATTTCACTATTGTTAATATTTTTCAGGTTTTGTTTGGCTAACTTGTTGTCTTGTTTCAATTCTTCATTGTTGTTGTCTTTTTTATTGATTTTGATCCAGTTGACAGATATTTGGGCTGCTCGGATGCAGTTGTGTAGGTTATGGATAAGACCTGCTTCAAATATGTTCTTGATTTGTCCTGATGTTGCTTTTTTGACTTCTGATATGAGTTTTGCTGAATCTGTGTATAAGAGTACTTTTTGTCTGACTGGCAGGGCTCCAAGAGCAATGGTTGCAGCTATAATCTCTGTTTTGAAGGTGAAGCACTGTCCTGTAATGCTGAGATTGAGATTGTTTTATTATGTTAAACTGATTGAAAAGATGATATCCATATCCAGGATACTGTTGTTTTTATTGCTAAAAGCTCCATCGATGGTTATCTTGATGGTTTTATTGGTGTTGATGTTTTTGTTAATATCCATGAGTTGTTGTATTGTTGAATCTAGTAGAGCTATAAATTGTAGTATGTTTTTAAGGGAGATTGGTATTGTGTACTATCGGGTGAGATCTGGATTCTGAAGTGTGGCTCTGCAGAGGTTCCTGCATTTGTCTTTGATATTTTAATTATAGGGACTTGGTATAGTAAGTTTGTTGGAACTCTGAAACAGCACATGTGGCTTCTTCTATTTATGTGTTAATTAAGGTCGCATCCTGGACATTTTATCAATGGTGAAGTGTCTGTGGTGAGATAATGCCATAGCTTGGTATGGTTTTTTTCTTGACTCACTTGTTTTTCAAGAGTTAGAGTTTGGTATTGCTGAAGAATATATCATGATTTGCTGAAGTTTTTTCACTGTTTTTGTCTGTTATCTGCATCATATCTGATTTGTATTTCTGGATTGAGTTTGTTGAATGATATGTGATTGTTAATATAGATTTGTGTTGTGGTCTTGAGTATTGTAAAGAAGGAAGATTGTTTTCTCTTGTTTGTTTTGTTGTGAAGTACTTCTACTTAATGCTAGTTTAGGGCCTTTATATGATAAGTATTGAGAAGTTGTTCTACCCACATTATGTTATATGTTCTTAATCCCTTTCGATTGAGGTTATACCATTCACTGGCCATGATATCTTCTATGTAAGTGAGTCTGTCATTGTTGCTTTTGATGGTGGTTTGTTGTTGTATTGTGATATTTTTAGCCTGTATGTTGTTAAGTATATCCTGTATTAAGTTGACTTTTGTTGGCAGAATCCTTGGGCATTTTTGAGAATGTTCTCTTTTTGCCATACCATCCACTGAAGTTGTTGGGTTCTTAGTCAGATTGTTTATCCTACCAAGTTGTTACTATAGTATGTTCTTAAAAATCATTGCAATGTTTCTGTGGTTGTCGTGTTTCAATTTTCATGATGTTGTACTGATTGCTAAGATGTGCTACTGGGATTGGAGCAGTTTTTGAGAGTTGGGTATGATGTTTGAGACAGCTACGAATGCAGCGATCTATCCATTGTGTTTCATTTTTTGTTAGTATCAGGTCTGTTAGCAGATATTCTATCATGAGGAAAAGAATATAGTTTGTAATATAATGGTGTGTCTTGTCATAATTTGTTTTTTAGCTATTGTATTGCAGATTGTAATGACTTTTCTTTTAATGAGGCTGCATTGATATTGTTTCCTTTTTTTTTTTCGTGTTATACTCCTAAGACTCTTATTGCTTGTGTTTTAGTAGTTGGTAGTACTTCGTGTTCCTAGAAGATAATGCTTTCTTGTGGGCCATTGAGAATTAAGAGTTCTGATTTGAGGGGATTGACTGTGATGTTGTTAAGGTGGTAGAAGGAGGAATTGACTTCTATAATGTCTTCGAGTTGTTCTCTATTCTGAGCAATAAATGTGATGTCATCCATATATGCTGTTACCGAGATGTTAAGGTTTGTGGAGCTGCTATTGTCTCAATTGAATCTGTGGCTGTTGAGCTGATAGCCTTTCATAGAGCTGATTGTGCTTATTAAGGAGTCATAGTATATGCGCCAGAGGTGAGGTGAAATTGTATCACTTTGATCAATTCCTTCTTCCACTTGGTATGGATTGGAGAGTCTGAAATATATTATTACTTTGTTTGCTCGGTTTAGAAAGCAGTTACTGATTATATTGATTAGTTTGCTTGACACCTTGATTCATTGGAGTGAGTCTGTTAGTCTCTGTATATTGACCATGTACTATGCTTTACTCATGTCTTGGAAGAACATGAGGTATTGTTTGTTTGTTTCTTGTGCATCTTCCAATACTTGATTTATGATGGTAATGGGTTCACGAGTACTGCTTTTTGGTAGTACTGCCCAGTTGTTTTTGAATAAGATTGGATGCTCAGTTATTATTTTGACTAGATGATTATTTATGAGTTTGGTAAAGATTTTCTTTATCGATTCTAGAAGGGTGATAAATCGGGTGATATTGATGTTATGTTACCAGTCTTTTGGCTTGGATATTGAATATATCATTTCTTCTTTCCATTTGGTAGGTAGCCTCTCGTAGGTAAAGATGTTGTTGAAGAGTGCAGTTATGGCAGACACTGTCTCTATGTTAAGATGTTTGTATGCCAAGTATGGAATTTGTGATGATCCTGGAGCTGATTTGTTACTAGAGTGTTTGATTACTTGTTGTACTTCTTTGGTGGTGAATGGGATAAGTGCAGGATCATACCATTCTTCATGAATAGTAGTAATAGGTCGGTATGTATTCTACTAGTGTGTGCCTTGCACTTCAAAAATATGTCTCTTTTTCGTCCAGTTTTTGAAATGTGATCTAACTGTTTCTTTAATTTCATGGGGTTTGTATACTAGAATTTTTGTGTCTCCCTTCTCTTTAATGAGTTTAGTTGTGAAAATGTTTTTCTTGGGATTATTTAAGAGTGATCTTATGTTTTTCTTCTTGTCCATGTCAAATCAGTTGTTATAATTTCGAAGGGCTTGGTCTATGTTTGCTTTGATAGTATCATATATATTTCGTTTGTTGGTAATTTTTTTGAGTGCAATTAATTTGTCAATTTTTTTATTTAGGACTTTAATATCTTTGTCTGGTGGAAAGGAGTGAATCAGTATTTGTTCCTGTATGGCTTTGTGAAGATTAGCAAGTTGTTTGAAATTAGCTCTGATGTTCTATTTATTGTACAGATTGATTTGTTTTTTGTATTGTAGCAGCTAAATAAGTAATAAGGGTTTTGTCAGCTTCAAATGTTTGAGTCTGCCTCTTTGTTTTTCTCTATATTTTTGGATATGTTTGTTGGTAGCATTGAGGATAGCTTGTCAAAGGTAGTTCCAGCTTTTGTTGATGTCTGTTGATTTTGTCTTGAGGAGACTATGAAGGGCTGGCATTTGTGCATCGAGTTCAGTGACAAAAGCATCCCATTGCTTGTCTAAGGTTTTCTCCATTGGAAGCGGGTGTTTGTGTACGACCGTCTGTTTTGCTTATCATTTGTTTTTAGTTGCCAGCTTTCTATATATATTATTTGTAGATTGTGATCGGTTATGATGTTGGTGTCTTCTGTTATGAATGAGTCGATTGTGCACTATGTGGGATGTGTATTTGTCCAAATCATATCTATTCTGCTTGAAGCAGTTGTGAAGTGCCAGATATATTCTTTTAGCTATGGGTTGTGGTATCAGTATGTATCGATTATTCCAAGTTTGGCGAGTTGTTCACAAAAACCGTTTGTTTTCTCCCTGTGTATTTTTCTGTTGTTGGATATTTTGTCCATTCTGTTAGATGGACTCACGTTAAAGTCTCCTCCTTCGATGATGTGCCAATTCATATTGTTCTGCTATTTGATCCATCTGATAACTTGGATTTGTACTGCTGTTCTAAGTTTTCCAGCTCTAGCTGGTGAGTAGATGCCAATGATTCTACAGTTTAGCTTGTTCAGGAGTGTGAGATCTATGCATATCGATCTGTCCAGGTATCTTTGTATTTCAATTACCCGATCAGATAGGGGTTTTTTGATTGCAACCCCTATACCAGCACTGATATGGTTATCACCTTCCCACCATGTTGAGTATTTCTCTGTTTTCCAATGTTTTGTGTTGATTTTGGTTTCATTGGTTTCTGTTGATATTATTATGTTCCAATTGTTCATATGGTATGTGGTGAACCAAGTTTCTCTTTTGAGAGGATCATTTAGGCCTCTACAATTTAGGGTGGTCACTGTCCAGTAGTGTTTTGTGTGGTTTTGTTTAGCATCAGTTGGATTATCTTGTGATATGTTTTTGGAATATTGTGGAGTATTTGGAGAGTTATATGTTTTTCTTTGGTTGTTGCTAGAAAGTGGGGTGTTTGTTGTTATGTTGTTTTGAGCTGCTTTGTTCGAGGTGTTTGCATTTGTATTTATGTGATCAGGGATGATGATAATATTTGAAATGTTGTTGTTGTTCTTAGATGTGTTATTACTTGAAGAGTTATCATTTTCTTGTTCGTGAATTGTGCTGTTTGTATTACCCATGTTATTGATATGTAGAGGAGGGTTGTCTTGTGTTGCTTGAAAGAATGTTCATGATAGTTGATACTAGTGCATTCAGGGTTCTATCCATGTTGTCTATTGATCAGTGAAGTTGTTGTTGTTGCTGTTGGATGTCTTGTATGTTTGAAGGTTTAGCTATTGGTGTTTCAGTATTGGTGTCAGCATATGTGTTCTCTTCTTCCATGTCTTTTGCATCTGCATAACAGTATCGTTCGAGATTATTAATTCTTTCATCGAGGTTTTCTAATGATTTTTTGATAGATGAAAGTTCTTCGCAAATTGTATTGAGGGGTGTGAGAATTTTATCTGTTGTATCCGGATTGTGTTTATTTTGTGAAATATTGTGCGAACTTCTGGCAGCTGCAGCATATGATCCTGGTTTGAGAGGTTTGGTGTTTTTTGAGAATTGTATTAGTCTACAGATGTGTGTGGATTTAGCTGGTCTAAATCGATTGTATAGTTTTCCGAATTTTTGGGCTTGTTCATGATTGTACTCGTTCCATTGTTCTCTGCATTCTTTGATTGTGCAGCTGGCTACGAGGTGATCAGGGCTATCATATATGATGCAGAGTTTTGTGTCGATGGGTTTGCATGTCAGGATGGTTTCTCCAAGATAGAAAGTTTCATTTAGTGCTTATTGAAGAAGTTGTTCGCTATCAAAACTAAGGACTGCATATTTTATTGGTTTGTATGATATTAATCAGGGTATGTAGCAGGTTTTGACTTGTAACTTGTGACAGATATGCTTGAGGTCAAATGCACAGATCCCAGGAGGAAGGTTGGTTAGTTTTAGTAACAGGGTTCTCCTGTTCTTCATTTCAGGTAAGTTCCAAGTTGCATCGAAAATCCTTACTGAGTCTGCCTTGATGAGGATACTCCAGAATTCTAGTGCTTTGTATTTATCTTCCTAGTTGAATAATATGATCATGGCTGACTGCCACATTTGTTGTGTTGTCATCTTGATATTGGTTATCTGTTCAAACTTAGCAAATGTTTGTTGCATGTCAATGAACTTAGTGTTCAGGAGGATGTCTCACACTCTGATGCTTATTTCCTTATCAAGTCTGTTAATTATTTTGAGAAGTGGTATGAGTTTGGTATTGCTTGTTCCAGTGAGGCTTATGTTGCCGGCTGTTTCTACAAAGTGCTGATCTTTGAAAATAGTCATAATATGATCGATCTCCTCTATTCGTTCGCTTTGAATTGTGAGAAGCTCTTTGAGGAAATTGAGTGCCTTGGTAAGGAAGATGATTTTTTTTCCTATCGAGTCTCCTGATAGTAGGTCTGCTTTGATTCCGAGTTTGATTCTCTCTCTACTGTACCTGATGTTTCTATCGAATGGTGAGTGAGGTCTCAGTCTGCTCCCTTGTCTTGGTTCTTTTTCTGCACGTTTTCCCTGGATTTGTCAGTCTTGTTCCTCTTGGAGAGAAGTGTTGTCATTGAAATCCATCTCTATATATGAGTCATCAACTCTTGCTGGTCTAAGGTTGCCGGTTGTCATTTCTTTACCTTTTGCTAAGAGGTTTTCATCAATTTTGTGCTGTGTTTCTTCTATATTGTGCTGTGCCTTGTTATATGAGTTTTGCTTCTCTTCACTTCAGGTGTGTTGAGTTCTTTCCGTATTGATATTTTCTGATATTTTGGCGATAGTGTCATTGTCTTGAGTTGTTGTTTGTAAGGTGCTGAGGGGTGGAGGGATAGTTTGTTTTTGCGAAGCTGTTTGTTTGGTATTGAGTTTCTTTTCAAGTTTTTTGTAGGATTCTTTGCTAATAGGGCTGGTTGTGCCCCTAGTGAGCTTGTCGATGTTGTAGTTGAGCCTGCTGGTTGAGTATTGTAGTCTTTTAGATCTCTCTATTTTTCAATTGTTTCTTGCATTTTTGTGGTTTATGCTACTGTGTCACAGGAAAATGGAAAAGAGTTCATCCATTAATAATATATTATTTTCGTTATAATTTTTATTTTGTTCTTTTAATTTTTGTATTTTATCTCTCTTTTCTTCAAGTTTCTCATCTAACCTCATATTCTTATTCTTTAAGGCTCTGAAGTTTTCCTTAGCCTCTTATAGTTTTTCTTTCAGTCCTTTCTCTGCCCCCCTGAGTTTTTCAAGATCTTTTAATTGGTTATTGATTGTTTTTATTAATTTATTTTCTTTTCTCTTTCTTTTTTCAGTCAATTTTTGAATTTGATAATCATTTTCTAAATATTTTAAGGTAAGATACTTTTTATGTAAATTAGGTTCTAATATTTCATCACACTTTTTTATTATTCCATTTGTTTTATTTGTCAATCCCTTCAGAATTTTTAATGTTTCACTAATTTTCCCTTAGGTTTCACTTATAATTTTTACTGATTGTTCTCTCATTTTTTCATAATCTATTTTCAACTGTTGATTCCATTTTTCCAATATATCTTTTTTTAATTTCAAGATTTCATATTTTTCTTCTGCTGTTAGTCTCCTTTCATCTGCTATATTATTTTCTCTAATTAATACTTGAATTCTTATTTCTAGAGCTTCTATTTCTTGTTTATTGATCCACAAGATATATTAATTATTTTGATTGGGTAATTTTTCATTTAATTTTTCCCAAATTGAATCAGCTATTTTAGTAACAAGTATTGAATTCATATTTTCCATTTTTATTGTTCTTTTAATTATTAGTCTTTATAGATAAATTTCTTCTTGTATTTATATTTTTAAGAAGTCATACATTTCCTCTAAGATTTTTGTTTCATTGTCCATTCCATCTCATTCTCTTTCTTTTGGAATTCTAGATTGTTCATTATTTTATCTTGATAGTCATCTTTATCTTGTATATTTACAATAATTTCTTTTGAAAATATTTTAGGATTTCTTTCTAGTCTTAGCATTTCTTTCTTTAAAATTTTTTCCAGGTCATTTTTCTTTACAATTTTCTTCTGAAGTTCATAAACTCTCTTCTTAATTCTATTGTTTTTCATAATTAATTCTTTATTCTTCAATTGTTCCAATATTAATTGATTTTTGGCCTGTACTCTTTCTAAATATTCTTGCCTTTTCTGATTTAAATTTTTATCACTTTCTTTTGCTTTCAAAATCCTTAGGACATTTTAAAATATTTCCTTTACTGCATCTTATTTTCTTCAATTAGTTGATGAATACAATCCCTAGTTATAGCCATTGTGACTCCCAGTTTCCATACATCTTGATAATTACTTTTTATAACTTCTTTAATTCTTTTTTCTTCTAAACTTTTTAATATGACCTCTCTTATTGTCAACATGACAATATCTTCATAAGTAAATTTATATGTTGTACTTGCTTCAAGATACCTTTCTTCAGATTCTATTTTTAGGTTTTTATTTATTTCTTCTATTGTTTACTATATATTCCCAATTTTTCTAATCATGTCAATAGTTAGAAGTGATTTTTGGAATTCTTGAAACTCTCAAAGTTCCTTTTCCAACCTTTTGATTTCTTTTTCTTTTCTTCTATCTTTGTTTGTTTCTTATTTCTGTCTTTAACAAGTTTTTTATAAATTTATTCAAAATTAGTTGTTTTCTTGTTAAAGTAAAAGTTTCAAATGAAGTCACTTTCTTTTATTGAAATTATTTTTATCCAGGTTATATTTTCTTTCAATACTGTCTTTAACATTTTTTCTTCTTCCTATATTTTCTCAAGGTCTTCTTTTTCTAAGATTTCTAAAAGTTCTTGATTTAGTTTAATTTCCTCTTCCAATATTGTAATAGTTTTTCTTTATTTATTTGTTCACATTCTTCTGGTACGTCCTTCTATTCTTCTTCGGATAAGACAATATCTGGTTCCTATTTTATTTTTATTTGGATTTTTGATAATTGTATAATCTTCTGAGGTGTCTGACTCATATTTTTCAGGTGTATTTATATTTAATTTTTTATACATGATATTATTTAGCTTATAAAAACTGTTATTATAATATTCATTATTATATTTTTTCAGTATCTTAATCTTTTATTTAAGTTTATCTATTTCCAGAGTTAATCTAACAATTTCTTTATTCTGTGTTTCTTTTTCTTCTTGCTTTGTGAATCTTTTCATTTTTTCTAATAAGTCTCCAATTTTTTTGATTTTTCTCATATGAGTTCATGGTTTCTTTTTATAATATTTATTATAATAGTTTCAAAATCCTCAGGATTTTTTCTAATTAAATATTTAAGAATAAGTTTACTGTCCTTGTATGAAAGTTTTCTTGTTATCTCATAAATACAATATTCTAATTTACTAATAATTTTAATCATTTCTTTTACGGTTATTTCATAATCTTCTTTATCCAATACTGTTATAAATTTTTTATTTAATATAAAATTTTTTCCAAAGAGTGTTATTGTAGTTATTTTCCAAAATATTAATTTTTCAATATTGATTAAAAGAATTTTATTGAGATATTTTTTTTTAAACACTAGCTTATCCTTGCATCATGGCAATGAGGGCTTTATTTATATAAGAAGGAAATCTAGGGACAACTTGAACAAATAATTATTCATACTGTCTAAGGATTTACAGATCAATAAATAGTACAAAGAGTCGACTATTTATGTCTTACCCAATCAGGATAAGATAATTACATGGCTGTCTAGTATAGATTTTTTACTTACTAAACAAAACATTTAAATAATAGGGAGATGTAGTAATTTACACAATATTAATTTCTCTACTATATCAGGACATTCCCTAGGGCCTAGATCCATCAGGCGGCTTATTGCTATCCCATGAAGGAGGCTAATATACCAAGGATTTACCTGAGTTACCCAGTACTACTGATGTTGGAGTTTTCTTATGTGGGGCCTTAAATCCACTAATACTTAGAAAAAAATTTTTATAAAAATATATTTGGTTCTTGTTCAATTGGACTTAGTGTTGTGACTTTGCGAGAGAGGTGATTCTAAATAATGAATACATGTATCAAAACCTTCCAAAAAGATATCAACTCTTATGTTTCTTATAATGTATTGCTGAAAGAGGAGAGAAGGAAGGAAGAGAGTATAGTCTATCCAATATGTCCTGAACCAGCTTCTTTCTTTCCATGTTATCAATGATGTAAGAGGTTTCATGTCCTATATCCACCCGTATCAGATCCAATGACTTATGGTTCTTATAAATACCAAGAAAATGCATTCCGTTATATAAAGTAACCAATAGGAGCTTGTTTACATTGTTTATTAATATAAAATTTCTGTCTAATCATAGTGTGAGAAACTTTGTGCTACTCAAAATTTAGAATCAAACTGAGGTAGACAAAATTTTCCAGAAAAACCCAGAAATAAGCACTATTAGAGCATATTAGGTAACAAAAAGAGTGGAAGAGAAATCTCTTATCATAAACAATACTTTGTATTGTTTCTTTACAGTGTGAGATGACTGTATATTAGTTCTTCTTTCTTTCAGAACTTACTTGCCATTGGTAAAAAGGGTGTATGCTTGACTTTTTGATTACTAGCGATTAAGTTTTTGTTTGAAAAGAAGTAATAATAAGAGGAAGAGGGTATAGGAATGACTCTTAAAGTTTCCTTCAAGTTAATTTAAAGAAAGTAGTAAGACTATATTAATAAAGAAGTATAAAACTTCTTGCAAATATCTTTTTTGTGTGTAGTTAGAAAATCAGCAAAAAGAATGCATTTTAAATTCATGGATTTTATTGAGATATTTATAATAATTATTATAAATAGTTTTACTATTAATGATTCAAGGTTCATATTCTTCTTAATCTATAACAGTTTATTTGTTTCCCATAATAAGTTAGAGTAAGGTATTGATTTTCTCAATTCTGTTTATTTTCATATTATAGAGACAGAAATTGATACATAACTGAATTTTCTTATTTGATCATTATTCTTTTTCATAAATAATAAATACTTGTTCTAATAAATTAATTATTTGCTAAAATATTCCTAATTCTACCATCAAGTATAACCTTCTTTTACTTTTATTATATCATTAATTCTTTGAGGTAAAGTGTCTATTA
This sequence comes from Acaulospora colombiana, assembly GCA_910592055.1. Lineage (NCBI taxonomy): Eukaryota > Fungi > Glomeromycota > Glomeromycetes > Diversisporales > Acaulosporaceae > Acaulospora > Acaulospora colombiana. Next base: position 14,911 of record CAJVPT010001217.1, read on the forward strand.
ATCTATTATATATATAAATATCCATGTTTCTCAAACTTCTTTTATTATTACTCACAGTTCTTTCTTATTTTTTATACGAGTGTTTCTTAATTTTTTCTTAATTATTCCCAAAGGTTTTCTATAGGGTTCAAGTCTGGTAATTGTGTGGGCCATTTAAGAACATCAATACCATTTTTTAAGAACCATTTCCTTGAAATTCTTGAAGTATGCTTGGGGTATTGTCTTGTTGAAATATGATATTCCTTGATCTAATTCCATACCAGTCTAGGGTTTCTAAGAAGTCTTCTTCAAGTATTTGACAGTAGAGTTCTGAGTCCATTATTCTTGAATCCAATAAAGGTTCTCAATACCTTATTATGTAAAGCATCCCCAGACCATGATGTTTTCTTCTCCAAATTTTATTGTGGGTTTGATGTGTCTGTTTCCAAGTGATTTTTCAGATTTTTTCTAGCAATATTCTCTCCCATTTGATCCAAAAAACATAAACTTACTCTCATCAGACCATACAACCTTTCTCCAATCTTCAATAGTCTATTTTCTATAGTTTAGAGCAAACTTTAGTCTTTGTAGCTTGTATCTTTTGGAAAGGAATGGTTTCTTACATCTTATTTTAGATTTTAAGACATTTTTTTCCAGAACATATCTTACTGTTTGGGCAGATATTTCTTTATTTTCTTTCTCGAGTTCTTTCTGAATGTCCACAGTAGTGAAACATTCATTTCTCACTATTTTTCTAACTACTTTTCATTATTCTCTCTTGATAAATTTTCTGGGCCTTCCACTTCTTAATCAATCTTCAAGACTTTCTGTTTCACTTTTCCTTTTCCCTGTTCTTGAGACAGTTGCTAGAGAGACCTTTTTTCTCTTTGCAATTTCTCTAGTAATATATCCTTCCTCTAAAAGAAGAACAATTCTGGCCCTTTGTTTAATTATAAGTTGTTTTGGCATGTTGAAGTAACTTCTTTTGTTTAGAGTTATGTTTACTTGTCATGATCAGATTATTACTATAATAATAAAATAAATTCAATCAGGTGAAAATCATAAAATATTTATAATAGTAATCTGATCGTGACAAGTAAACATCACTCTAAATGAAAGAAGTTACTTTAACATGCCAACACAATTTATAATCAAACAAAGGATTAGGATTGTTCTCCTTTTAAAGAAAGGATATACCACTAGGGAAATAGCAGAGAGAGAAAAGGTCCTTTTAGTAACTGTCTCAAGAATAGGAAAAAGGAAAAGAAAAACAGAAAGTATTGAAGATCGACCAAGAAGTGGAAGACCTAGAAAATTTATCAAGAGGGAAGAATGAAAAGTGGTTAGAAAAATAGTAAGAAATAAATGTTTCACTGCTGTGGATATTCAGAAAGAACTTAAGGAAAAAAATAAAGAAGTATCTGTCCAAACATTAAGACATGTACTGAAAAGAAATGACTTAAAATCTAAAGTAAAATGCAAGAAACTATTCCTTTCCAAAAGACACAAGCTCCAAAGACTAAAGTTTGCTCTAAACCATAGGGAATAGACCATTGAAAATTGAAAAAAGATTGTATGGTTTAATGAGAGTAAGTTTATGCTATTTGGATCAAATGAAAGAGAATATTGCTAGAAAAAACCTGAAAAACCACTTGGAGACAGACATGTCAAATCCATAATCAAATTTGAAAGAGGAAGCATTATGATCTGGGGGTACTTTACATCACAAGGTATTGGGAACCTTTGTTGGATTCAAGAAAAAATAGACTCAGAACTCTACTGCCAAATACTTGAAGAAGACTTCTTAGAAACCCTGGACTGGTATGGAATTAGATCAAGGTATATCATATTTCAACAAGACAATAACCACAAGTATACTTCAAGAATTTCAAGGGAATGGTTCTTAAGAAATGGTATTGATGTCCTTGAATAGTTTACACAATCATCAGACTTGAATCCTATAGAAAACCTTTGGAAAATAATTAAGAAAAAATTAAGAAACACTTATATAAAAAATAAAAGAGAACTGTAAATAATAATAGAAGAAGTTTGGAAAATATGGATATTCATACATATAATAGGTTAATAGACACTTTACCCCAAAGAATTAATGATGTAATTAAAGTAAAAGGGGTTTATACTGTACCTGATGATAGAATTATAAAATATTTTAGCAAATAATTAATTTATTAAAACAAGTACTTATTATTCATGAAAAAGAATAATGATCAAATGAGAAAATTCGGTCATATATCAATTTCTGTCTCTATAATATGAGAATAAATAGAATTGAGAAAATTAATAGCTTATTCTAACTTATTACAGAGAACAAATAAACTGTTACAGATTAAGGAGGATATACTGTAAATCTTAAATCATTAATAGTGAAACTATTTATAATAAAAATTATAAATACCTCAATAAAATCTTTTTGACCAATATTAAAAAATTAACATTTTGAGAAATGACTACAATTACATTCTTTGAAAAAAACCTTATGTTATATAAGGAATTTATAACAGTATTGGATAAAGAAGATCATGAAATAACTGTAAAAGAAATGATTAAAATTATTAGTAAATTAGAATATTGTACTTATGGGATAATAGGAAAACTTTTATACAAAAACAATAAACTTATTCTTAAATATTTAATTGGAAAAAATTCTAAGGATTTTGAAGCTATTATAATGAATATTATAAAAAGAAACAATAACTCATATGAGAAAAAATAAAAAAGATTGGAAACATATAAGAAAGAATGAAAGGATTCACAAAGCAAAAAGAAAAAGAAATACAAGATAAAAAAATTGTTAGATTAACTCTAGAAATAGATGAACTTAAAGAAAAGGTTATGACACTGAAAAAACATAATGATAAATATTCTGATGACAGTTTTGATAAACTAAATAATATCATATATAAAAAATTAAATATAAATATACCTGAAAAATGTGATTCAGACACTTCAAAGATTATATAATTATAAAAATCCAAATGAAAATGAAATATGAACCAAACATTGTCTCATTAGAAGAAGAATAGAAGAATGCACCAGAAGAATGTGAACAAATAAATAAAGAAAAAACTATTACAATATTGGAAAAAGAAATTAAACTAAATCAAGAACTTTTAGAAATCTTAGAAAAGGAAGACCTTAAGAAAAAAAAGAAATCAAAAAGTTGGAAAAGGAACTTCAAGAGTTTCAAGAATTTCAAAAATCACTTTTAACTGTTGATATGACTAGAAAAATTGAGGATATATGGTGAACAATATAAGAAATAAATCAAAACCTAAAAATAAGATCTGAAGAAGGGTATCTTGGAGCAAGTGCAACATATAAATTTACTCATAGAGATATTGCCAAGTTGGCAATGAAACAGGTTATATTGAAATGTTTAGAAGAAGAAAAAAAGGAGACAAAAATTGAACATAATCAAGGAAAAATGCTTGAATATTTATAATCGAATAGATGAAGACTTCAGGATTGAAGAAAATGTTTCTTTAAAAAGCTGGAACCTTTTTTAAGAAGCTAAACTCTCTTAAAGAAGTTATGATTTTATAAAAAAAAGATAAAAATCAAAAATATTGAAACCAGAAAAACTAATAGCAGAGGGTTGCTAACCCAACTGAGGAAAATTGGAAAATAGTTTATGGAATTCTAGAGAAGAGGGTTTTCCTGAAATAATTGGACTCTCTCTGAAAAAGAAAACCTTCTTTAAGAAAATAAAACCTTTTCTAAGAAACAAAATTTGAAATCAAACTAACAAAATATTTAATTTTGGACCAAATATCCTGGATACTCATTTCAAATCTTTATTATTGAACAGCAGGAATATGAAGAATTCTAGGAGTATAGAAAACTATGACAAAATCTTTTTTAAAGAAAGAGAAAATTTTAAAAATCTTAAAAAAAAACTTTAACTGAAAATTGTGAAAGAATTTGTTAAATAAACTAATTAAACACTATTAATAAAACTTGTAGAAAAGCAAGAACATTTTAAAATGAAACAAGTAATAACCTTGTAGACATTACACAAACAAGAAGATCTTGAAGATTAGCAAATTTATTATAAGAAAATAAAGATAGATTATAATACAAATCAAAGAAATAGAATAAAAACAAAGATCTAACAATACAAAAAAGATAAAAGAGATAAGGGGAAATAATTCTATAAATTTTGAAAGAAATTTAACAACAGAATAAAGAAATAAAGAGAAGATCATATTTAAGAAAATCGATTATAGTAAAAAAAGAACTTAAAGAAAAATTTGAATAATTTAAGAATTAATAAGCAGAATTGATTGAAAATTTGCAAAAAGTTTGAAATACATTGGTAGAACAATTTCACAAAAGGAAACTGAAATCTGTCAGTTGAATAAAATTTTAATAGGAGAAATAATTCATTAAAGTTTCTAAAAATCAAAGAATTCTGAAGAAGAAACAGATTTTTTTGAAAAAATTACTATATAATCTAAAATCTACACTACAAAAAGTTTGTAATTCTTATAAAAAAACTTTTTACCAGAGAGAATTAAATTTAAACCATGTGCGAAGAAGTTATGCAAGAAAGTGGATCGTGATGAACTTTCGATTAAATCTATAAGAAATAAAAATGTTAATTATTGAGAAAATTTCAAAAAAAGATTGAAAAACTGAGATAGTGAATCTTTAAAAATCCTTGAGAACTTGAGAACAATTGGACAGAATATTATACTGATACCTGGAAGATAAGAAAAGAAAAAATTTAAATCTTCACCAATCTTAGTAAAAGATAATAATTATAAAGAAAATATATCACACAAAAGTTATACAAACATCTAATAATAAAAATAATCAAGTAATAGTATATCATATAATTAATAAATAATGTAGCTTATGCCATGGGTTATACAATGATACTGGATAAAGAAAGTATAAATAGAATCAAGGAGATGCAGATAAAAAAAACAGCTTATAGTATTATGAACTTTAACAAAAAAACAGGTTTAAAGAGTAAAATATTAAGGAAGGAAGTAATAAGCTGACAAGAAACCATGGATAAATTTATATAAAGAACATTTCTATATAAGAACTCTAGTCAATAAAATATATGAATACAAAAAATAACATGAAAATATCAAGAAAATGCTCAAAAAATCCAAACAAATAGTAATAATAATGAATGAAAAAGAAGCCATCAAGACAAAAAAAAAGAAATCAAGAAGCCAATATCAGAAAAAATGAGTTAAAAGATATCTTTTTTTAAGGAACAAACAAGAAAAAAGTCAAGAAGCTCAAGTACAAAGAACAGCTAAAAGAAACAAGAAACCAATAAAAGATATATTAAGAATAGAAAAGGAGTGTATCTTTAATATATTCGATAATCTTTAGTACAATAATATTTATTATAAAGATATATGAGAGAAGGATAGTCTTCAAATTTTTGAAAAAATTTGAAGAAGAAAAAAATTGGAAATAAATACAATAGAACATCACAAGAAAAAGGAACAAGTCAAATATACTTCTAAGAATAAGTTTATAATTTACAATCAAAAATATTTCAAAAATATTATAAACTTTTAACAATAAGTTCTTTATATGCTCTTCATAAAACTTTATTTCTTTAAAATTATTGAAATCTAATAGTATTACTTTAGTAATTTTTAGACAAAAAAAATAAGAAAAAGAATTATACTAGTAATAGGATAAAAAAATTTGTTTAATGTATTATAAATAGACATTTTTATTGGAAAATGATTTTGAGAAAGAAGAGACAAAAGAAGAAATATGAGAAAGAATACTATAGCATTTAAATCCTTAAAATTATCTAAGATTTAGTATATATGTTTATAACTTTAGGATATTAATAAATTTTTGTTATTACTCTTTTTGCTAATCCTTTGACTATATACAAAAAAAATATTCACAAGAAGTTTTCATACTTCTAAGCTAATAAAGTCTTATCACTTTTCTTAAATCAACTTGAAGAAGCTTCAAGTGTTATTATCTACTTTCTCTCCTCTTGCTTACTATCCTCTTCAAATAAAAACTTGACCTTTAGTGACTATAAAGATCAAGAAACACCTTTCCTATTAATAGCAAGAAAGTTCTAAAAGGAAGAAAAACTAATATGATATTATCTCATACTATAGTGAAATATTACAGAAGTGTGAACTTGATATGAGACAACTTTCCCACTCTTTTGTCACTATTTACCTTCTTATAGTACATATTCTTGATTTTTTTGAGGAAATTTTGCCTACTTCAGTTTGACTCTAAATTTTGAGTAGTACAAAGTTTCTCATACTGTGATTGGATAGACAGAGCTCATATTAGTAAAAGAAGTAAACAAGCTTCTATTGGTCACTTCATGTATTTAAATGCAGTTCCTCAGTTCTATAAGAACCTGTGATTCACTATAAGTCATTATACCTGATGTGAGTAAATAAGAAATACTATCAACTCCTACATTTTTGGCTAAGTGAAAGAGAAAAAATATACTCTCCTTTCTTTTCTATCAAGAAAGAAGAAAGAAAACTAGACTCAAAGAAATATAGAACGAGAATGATCCCTTAAAAGTGCCATGCCTATTCTTTATTATTATGAATATTAGAAGATCAGAAAGATCTTAGGATCATTTGCACCTAATTAACAATACTAATGTGTAGTTAAACAATCTCAAATAGCTAGAGAATATATTACAATAGAACACTAGACAATGGTCAATCTCTATAAATAGTAATACTTTGGGAAAAACTGCATAATACTTGTCAGCTTGACAAAAGTGCATGATGAAAAAAACAAAAACTTTTCTTTCTAGACTGGAGATTTTGTAGTTTCCAATATCTTTTTACCTATATTCTAAAGCCTTTCAAACTCTCAACTTATCATTATCCAGAAGAATATCGGTAGAAGATCCTATACTAAATAAGGTATGGAAGAAAAAGGCAAAGAACTAATAGACAAGAATCACAATATAGAGATACTTAAAGCAGTTAAAAAACAGGCATTGTGTCCTGAACTGATAAAGCTCTTGAAGAGTAACCAGCCCACAGTATCAATATAGTAGTAGTAGCATGTTTCCAAGTCACTCATAATCAAACCATTTCTTTTTTTTCTTCTGATATCTTTTTTGTAATATAAAATCTTTACCTCTGTTTAAATTTATATAGTCTTAGCTTCATTTTTCTTTTCTAAATAGAGATAACAGAATAGAATATCAAACATAATAGCAAAACAGACTACTATATATAGTCTGTGGTAAATATAGATTTATTACACATATTAACTCCCTAAAGAAATTTTATTATCCTAATGGCCTTTTCATTAAGTATCTATTTGGAGATGGCTTAATCATGAAGTAGTTTTTAACCTATTATTAGTTTACCAACCTTCTATTGTTTTCTTTTGATTGGATGTACCTACATAGTAAAACTTTACTAATAAACTTGGGCTAAGCCAGCTTAAAAAAATATATATATATTTATAACTTTAGAACTTTGTATATATAATATAACAGAATTATAAAAAAAAAAAAACTCTTTTCACAAATCTCTCAAATCCTTAGAAATTTTCTTTTTAGGCAATGCACACAAGGAAAGAGACAACATACACAACTCAAGATATATACTCTCACAGTACCAACATACAAGAGATATCTTAGCACAGAACAACACTTTGTGCATAGTTTTAGTTTGGTGATCACTGAGAAAACACAACATATATCAACAACCTTGGCCTTTTTCTCTTTTCTAAGAAGAAGGAAATAAGCC
>CAJVPT010001218.1:0-22625 GCA_910592055.1 Acaulospora colombiana
TATTAAAATTTTAAATAAAGTTATTATGTACATTTTTATATAATAATAAATTTAAGATGTGCGATACTTTTGTCCATATAGTGTATATATTTATCAATAATCTATTAAATCTAGAGTCAACAAAGTATTATTTTATGCTATAATGACTATTTTATACTAGTGTTGCAAGAATGTGTATTTTGAATTACAAATAGTTTTTTTTCTTGGATAAATTGCTTAAAAAATTTTTTTCTAAGTATCTAAGAAATTTGCAGAAAGAGTTTTTTTTTTTTTAATATAAAAATATAAAAACCTATGGATTTATAGTACAGTAGTAGTGCTCCCAGATCACAATCACAAAATCTAGAGTTCAATATTATCTAAGAGCCAAGTAAAAAATATTACATACAATGAAATGCTTTCATTGAATAATAAGTTAATACTTATTATTGGATACAGTACTGGTTATCTTACTGATATCCAAATAGAAGGATTTACTATAATATAGCATCACCTATAAATAATCTCTATCAGATTAAACTAGTCTATGGATATTGTGAATAATCAATATTTTATTATTACTATAATAAGATAAAGGAGAATATGACTAATCTTGTGATCAATCAGAACAGAAACTGGATTGGTGAAGACACTTTGATGATCTTATCAACTAATAAAGAAGTTGTTAATTCAAGAAGACTGAGATCCCAAAAAGAATAAATATTGTATTGATAGAATACATAAAAGCATGGTCAAACTTGTCTGTAACAAATTATTGAAAGATCTTGATAAGAGAAGGAATTCACAGATTACACCAAAGTCCCAAAACTGAGGATAGATTAGCATATATGCAATGGTTTAATAATTAGATTTCTCTATAAAATTGTTCTAGGAAAAATTAAAAGAGCATTATGTAGTTTTCCTTAATATGGCTAGTTAGTATATATAATATGTAATATATTTATTATGTATAAATCATTATATATACAATATTATTTTATAGTAAATAAAAATTATAAAAAAAAAGTTCTAAAAAATAAAAAGACTGACAAGTGAAGTATCATCTTATAGAGCTAGAAGTGCCAAAAAATAGAACATTTGTTGGTAAGAAAAGACTTATTATCCACTTTCTCATATACTATCTTGTACCTTTTTAAAGTGTCTACTGTTTTTCATAGTTTTCTTAAGGAATTTTATCTATCTCAATTTGATCCTGAATTTCTAGTAGCACAATGTCATCTGGTATCTAATTAGTTAACACTAAACACATTAGTAGCTGAATATAAACAAGCTTCTACTGATCACCTCATATGTTCCAATGATGTTATTGATAATTGAAAGAGTTATTGATATCTCATATTTACTCCATTCTTCCAATTGGATTAATCTACAAGTCAAGTTCTATGAGACCAATAATATATGAGCAACAAGTTTTCAGGTAATAAAAAAGCTGTTATTTATTTAAACTTAGGTCTTTCTCTCCTATTATTTTAGTCAGGAAAAGTTCAAAACCAAGATCTTCTTTTTATCCCAGTCAGGCAATAAGACTGAATGGTTTCTAGTTCATACTAAGTTCCAATCCTTTGGTTACAATTGAAAATACATTTTCAAAAAGTTGAAAAAGATATTGCAATCGACAAGAATTCCCATCACTTTTGAGATCCATCTAATATTCAAGGTAAAAGAATTATTGGAGAATCTGGTTTTTAGAATAATAAAAGATATATACCAATAAATTTTTTTAACTAGACATGGTTACTAAAAGGTATTATACTGAAATAATATGACCCAGTTTTTACTAGATCATATAAAAACTTAGGATTTATCATAAGTCATTTTTTTAGCACAGATGGATAAAAAATCACTGCCTAAAGAAAATTGAACCAAGTGTATTCTAGAAATAAAGGCTTTCACTAGATGATAAGTCTCTTCAAATAATACATAAAAAAGAAATCAAGATTAAGAATAGATAAGTTCTTCAAATGATTAGAAAAAGAAAAATATTTCAATTAAATATTTCTTATTAAAAAAAAATCTTGAGAAGCCAGTCTTTGAAAGAAACTGGATATTTTTTTCAATTTTTACCTTTTCATTTTCTGATTGTCTATTTAGACATTTTCAGATATCCTTCTTCTCCTTTTTTTCAATCCATTTTTTTAGTTTTCTGTATTCCAGTAGTTTAATCAGACATATAGTGGTGACAACTTGCTAATAATAATATAATGGATCAGGAAAGTTTTATCCAAAAACATTGTGGAGTAAAATATTGTTTCCAAGATTGAATTTAAAGGCTTTTATGCTTATGATAAATTAGTTAGATTAGAATAATAGTTTAGCTATATTATATATTTTACTACTCAAATAAAAATGTACTTATGTTTTCAATTGATTAATAAATAAACAATCTAGTCTGGCTATAAATACTTAAAAAAAATTAATATAAAAATATAAAAATTCAAGTTTATTATAATATTTTTCTATTAATTCTTTAATTATATATAAAAAAGATATTCACAAAAGTTATTATACTTTTATGCTAACAAAGTCTTACTTCTTTCTTTAAATCAACTTGAAAAAAACTTTAAGAGTTATCTCTATTTCTCCTTTTTTTTTTATTAATACTTCTTTTCTAATAAAAATTTGATTACTAATAATTAAAAAGTTAAGTAACACTCTTTTTACTAATAGTAAAAAAGTTTTAAAAGAAAAAAGAACAAAAATTGTTTCATATTATAAAAAAACAATACAAAGTGTCTGCTATAATAAGAGATAACTTTTCTTCTCTCTTTATTATATATATATATATATATTTTTGAATACACACAACTTTGCACATTTTATTGATTATATATATTACATTTACTCTTATTTACAAAGTGATTTTGTAAACTTTTTCGATGCTTAGTGAAACAATAAAACTAATTGATACTTAACCCATTGTGGCTTGTTATCCTTTGATAAGGTACTAATGTACCTAGACTCCATTAAAGTATATGGTAAAAATGTTAAAGATATATATGAACCCTTTAATAATGTTTTCCACTAAATTAGTGCTGATCTCTGGTACTTTTGTTGCCATATCTCTATACAAATAGGATTTTGTTTGGTTACTTTTTTTTTGCTTTGTCTTTTTTATTGTGTTTGTAATGTCTTGTGCCTTTTTCTATATTTGTAGGCATTTGTATTTGTCTCTTCAAATATTGTATATAATGAAACGAATGTTGGTAGTAAAACTACAAATGGTCTCTGTAACCATATCGGGGTTTATGAACCTTCTGATAACATTTATTATTTTCCTGTTAATGGCTTCTTTGATTATAAGGTTCCATAGATTCAGTTCTTGAATGTGCTTGCATATTTCTTCTTTTGCAGCATATGGGCTCCTTTTTTCTATTCTTTCTATGATTTCACAGTGTATTGTGAAGATAATTATTTCCTTTATGTCAATTCCATAGTGTGAACATTTGAAAGAATGGATGTTGTCTTCAATTGCAGTGCATGTGAAGCATTGGATGATTTTGTATGTTTCAGGTTTTCTAATGTGCAACTTATCCATGGTCAGAAGTTTAGAGTTTCAGAGTTTGATTGCGAATCTTCATTGGATGTGATCAAAGTTATCTGTATATATACTAGTGAATTTTGATGGATAGAGCAATTTTGTTGATAACTTCCAATCTATATCCTCACGCTGTGATAACAGGATGTCATTGTTTCTTTTATGGTGGACCTATTGGTGTGTCAGTTCAGCTTAACATATCTGTTTAAGTGTTTTACGAATAGGGCTGAATATTTCAATTATTCTATTGTATATGAAAGATATAATCATGCTCTCGAGAATGATTGTGGTTGCAATATCATCTTTTGTGATATTTGTGAATACTTTTTTTGCAACCTCATCTGCTATATTGACAGTAGTGGTTGTACTTTTGTTTTTATCAATTGTTGTCCAGTAGATTGTTCAATTTGATGCTTAAGTAATTAAGTGTAGGTTGTAAATGAGTCTATATTCTAAACTATTTTTAGTTTTTTGTGATTAAATGCTAGTTAATTCCTTGATTAGTTTGGTGGAGTCAGTATTTATCTTTATGGTTGTTCTGTGTGGTGTGCATACTATAGCAACCGTAGCTGCAAGAATTTCAACTCTGAATGCTAATGCTTGTTCAGTGATTTTTATTCCAATTATTTCAAGATTGTTTCTGAGATTGTCATTAAAGACCATGTCAATTCCAATAGATATGAATTGTTCCAGATTGAAAGCTCTATCAGTTGTGATGTGGATTTCTTCTTTTACTTGTATCTTTTTCCAGGAATCATTGAGTTTTTGCTTGGCTAGATTGGTCAGTATGAGAAGTTCAGTCAATCTTTTGATGGTATCAGGTGTATTATCTATTTGTATGGTATCTAGAGTGTCATTGAATTTCTGTATCCATCTATTGATACTGTTGGGTAAGATTTATATTCTCAGTATGATATCGGGGAACTGGAGTGCAGGTAGATTTTGAAGTTGATGTGACTAGTATTGCTATAGCTGTATGTTGTGATATCTTGAAATAGTATATGTCAGGGCACTTGTCTATATTCTCGTTGAGATTACAGCCAATGTATTTTTTAACTGGAGACTCATCTGTCATGTTGTAGTGACATAGTTTGAGTATGTTTTCTTTAGAGCTAATGCGTTTGCCTAGGGTAGTAATGTTGTTTATCTATTTGATACAGTACCAAGATAAGTCTGATTCTGGTGGATCTTACACATGTCTCTGCCTGATAGATTTGATTTGTGTTTCAGGGTTGACTGTATTATATATTTTGTGATTATTTATGTAGAGTTGAATGGTTGATTTGAGTTGTTGATATCATAATGGCTCTTTTCTCTTATTTGTTTTGTTGTATGGGACTCCCACTTGATACCACTTGAGAGTTTTGATACGATATATGTTAAGTTTCTGTTCAATCCAGATTAAGTTATATGTTCTAAGGCTTTTTTCTTATTTTATTATAAGTTGTCATATTTATGATGTTTTCGAGATATGTCAGTTTGATTGTATAGGTATTTTGTTCTATATATCAATGTATGGAGATTTTTTGTGTTTGGATTTCTTTGAGGAAGTCCTATATAAAATTGATCTGGAGGTTGTGAACCTTTGAGCACTGTTTAAAGACATCCAGGCTTTGTCATACTGGTCATTGTAGCTATTGTGTTCATAGTCTTACTATTTGACCTGTTATATTGTTGCTGGCATAGAGTTCTTGTATATTGCCACAGTGTTTTTGTGTCTGTTACATGCACAATTCCATTATATTGTATAGGATACTACTGTGTATTATTGATTTTGAAGCAGAAGATACTAGTTGAACTCTTTTTCTGAAGTTTGTTTGAATTTTCCTGTCTATCCAATTTGTCTCGTGTTTTGAGAGCACCAAGTCCATTAAAAGATATTTGATAGATAAAAAGAGAACATGGTTCAAGATGTATGTATACATCTTGTCTGTAATATTTTTCTGGGCTATAATGTTGTGATCTTGCAAATTTTTTTCTTAATGAGTTCTCATTGATACTTTTTTCTTTTCACTCACTTATATCAGACTTCCAATACTTTAATGGCTTGTGTTTTGAGGACTGGGGAGATTGTTTGATCTTGAAAAACCAGGCTGTCTTGTGGCATATTGAATATCATGAGTTCAGACTTGGATGGATTGACTGTAATTCCATTGAGGTGATAAAAGGAGAAACAAATTTTTGTGATATTTTTTAGCTGCTGATAATTTTGAGTAATAATTGTGATATCATTCATGTATGCTATTATTGAGATATTTATTTTGATTGGACTGCTATTGTCTAGTATAGGTTTTTGGCATTTCATTTGATAAACTTTCATCTTACTTACTATAGTGATAAGGAAGTTGTAATAGATGTATCAGAGAAGGGGGGATATTGTATCCCCTTGGTCTATATCCTCTTCAACTTTATATGAATCAATAAGTTCGAAAAAGATGATAACTTTGTTGGATCTATCTTTGAAGTAGTCTATAATAATATTGATTAGTTTGTTCAGAATCTTATTTGTTGTAGTGCTGAGGTTAGCCTTTGTGTGTTAACAAAGTCATAGGCTTTGCTCATGTCTTGAAATAACATGTGGTATGGTTTGTTTCTTTCTCTTACATCTTCCAACACTTAGTTGATGATTGTGATCAGTTTACATGTACTATTCCTGGGTAGTGCTGTCCAGTTGTTTTCTAATAAGATGGGATATGAACTGAGTACTTTGGTTAGTCTATTATTGATTACTTTGATAAATATTTTCTTTATCAATTTAAGAAGGGTGATGGATTGTGTTATATTGATATTGTGTTGCCACTCTTTAGGTTTCAGAATTGGATATATTATATCTTTTTTCTACTTTTTTGGAAGTTTCTCTTCAACTAGGATTTAATTGAACATATTAGTTATGGTTTCCATCACTTCAGTGCTGATATGTTTGAATGCAGTATATAATATGTTGAAAGGATTGGGAGCTGATTTGTTGCTAGAATTGATGATAACTTTTTAACTTCTTCAATAATAATTGGGACTGTTGTGTGTATGTACCATTCTGGGTCTATCTCTCTGATTGGTTGATATGCTTGTTGCCATATAGTGCCTTTATGTTCAAAGATATGTTTGCATTGAGTCCATGTTTGAAAATGTTGTCTGACTTGTTTCTTTATTTCATCAAGATCATTAATTAATACATGTTCTATGTCAACTTCTTTGATCAATTTGTTTATAATTATATTTCTTTTGGGATTTTCCAGGACTGATCTGATCATCTTCTTCTTGTCTATATCAAACCATTGATTTCTTCTATTGCAGGTGATAATAATATCACTTCTGTGCTTCTCTCTAATTTCTCATTTCTTTACTGCTTTTTCAAGTTTGATAAACATGTCTATTTCAGCAATAGTCTCCTGTACTGTTTGATTATTAGGCCATGGATGAATTGGAACTTTTTCTTGGATGGCTGCCTGTAGTTTCACTATCTTGTTAATATCTGCTTTTTCAGGTGATCTGTTATATAGAAAGATCTGTTTGCAGTATTAATTCATTTGCATTAGGAGGATAGATCTTGTAGTGGAATAGAACTTTGATCTGTTTCTTTGTTTCTCACAAAATTTAGGAATATGTTTTAAAGCAACCTTGAGCATTGTATGTCTGAGTTGGTTCCATTGTCCATCCATGTTAGGGCAGTGATAATCTGAAATATTTTTGTTTTTTGTCTATAGTGAGTCGACTTCTGCACCAAAGGCTTTCCATTGTTATTGTGTAGTATGTTCCCAAAGATACCTTGTGTTTTTGTTAGAATGGCAGAGTCACTTGTTTTTGGCATCGATATACCAACTTTCTATGCATGTTATCTGTATATTATGGTCTATTGCAATATCTATATTGTCTGAAATGAATACATCTAAGGTATACCATGTTGAATGGGCATTAGTCCAGATCATGTCAATTCTACTTGCCAAGGTTTCATAGTGTGTTTCTGAAGGAGCATGCCATGTGTATTCTTTGTTGTGTAGATTGTAATGTTTATATGAATCAATCATGTTTAGTTTTTGAAGTTTTTGACAGAAGTTGTTTATTTGGTCTTTGTGTATTTTTTTGTTGATACTGCATCTGTCTAATATAGAAGATGTATAATAGTTGAAGTCACCACCTACTATGATATATAAGTTATCGTGATTGTATTGTTTGATCC
Organism: Acaulospora colombiana; assembly: GCA_910592055.1. NCBI lineage: Eukaryota > Fungi > Glomeromycota > Glomeromycetes > Diversisporales > Acaulosporaceae > Acaulospora > Acaulospora colombiana. The sequence continues at coordinate 7,713 of CAJVPT010001218.1, forward strand.
ATTTTATGATTTGTTTTTGTATTTTATCCTTTGTTTTTTCTATTGTAGCTGGAAGGTAGGTTCCTATAATTCTGCAATATGTTTTGTTTGGGAGTGCCAGATCTATATAAATAGCTCGGGATTGATATTTTTGAACTTTGATTATTCAATCAGATAAGGTTTTTTTATGGCAACTCTGACTCCTGTTTCAATTGATCTATCCCTTGTCCACCATGTTTAGTATTCAGATATTTTTTATATCATTGTATCTTGGTCTGTTCTATTAGTCTTTGTTGAGATAATGATGTCTTACTTATTGATTTTCCATATTGTGAATTACGTTTTTCTCTTTAGTTGATTGTTGAGACCTCTACAGTTGAATGTGATCACAGTCCAGTATGGACTATTGTTGTCTGTTTTCTTCATTTGCTCTTGTTGTATGCTAATGCTATTGAAAATATCATGTGTATATGAAACATTGTTGTATTGCTCTTGTTGTATGCTAATGCTATTGAAAATGTCATATGTATATGACATATTGTTGTATTGCTCTTGTTGTATACTAATGCTATTGAAAATGTCATATGTATATGACACATTGTTGTATTGGTCATGTGAAGAATATGGATTGTTATTAATGTTGTATGGAATTGTCTTATTTATTGGAGTAGTGCTGACTTTTTGATTGATAGTGATGATGTTATCTTATACATGTGTTTGTTGGATTGGCGGAATATTATCTGCTGAAATGTTATTGGTGGTATTACTCATAATTTATTGATATGTTAAAGATGGAATTCTGTTTCCTGGAATTATGTTCACAATTATAGATACTAATGCATTTATTGTCCTGTTCATGTTGCCGATAGAGTTGTGGAGTTGTTGTTGTTGTTGTTGAATATTATTCAAGTTAGATGTATATGGTTAGCTTGTGTTTCTGGTACAGTTTCTTGGTTGTATTCCTCTTTCATGTCATATTGTTGTTATAATAATATGATTCTAGATTATTGATTCTCTTGTCAAGAGTCTGAATTGCTTTCTTTATTGAGTGCAAATCTTGTTGAATGGATGCTAGCATGTTTGCTAAGTCCTGGATGAAGTTTTGTTAATGGATTGACTATTGATGATAAAGATTTATGTTTTTTACTATCAAGGCATATAATCCTAGTAAGCTTGTGGTCTTTTTCGTTGACAGTTGAATCATCCTTTTGATAGATACTGATTTTGTTGGTTGAAAATGTTGATAAGGTTTTCCAAATCTGTTGGCCTGTTCTTTGTTATATTCATTCTATAGTTCTTTTCTTTCTTTGATATTGCATTGTGCTACCAGGTGCTATAGACAGTCGCAAATAGTGCAAAGCTTAGTGTTGATTGGTTTGCATTCTAGTATTGTTTTGCCCAGTGTAAATATTATATCTAGTGCTGATTGGAGGTTGGTCTCCTTTTCGAAACTGAGGATTGCATATTTTTGGGATTTGTATGATAGAAGATGTAATATGTAACAAGTCTTGATCTTAGTTTCTTGGTAAATTATTTGAAGGTCAAATGCATTTGTGTTCAGTGACAGGTTCGTGAACTTGAGAGAGTGTGTTCCCAGATTCTTCATTTGTTCAAGATTCCATTCAGTATCAAATATTCTTGCTGAGTTTGCTTTGATTGATATATTCCAATTTTTCAGGAGTATGAGCTTGTCCTTCTTATTGATAAAAGTGATTGTTGTCAATTGCCACATTTATCTTGTGATAATTTTGATGTTATTGATCTATCCAAATTTGACAAAAGTCTGTTGTACGTCAATAAACTTTGTGCTCAGCAGGATGTTTCATACAATGATACTGTATTTCTTATTGAGTCTATGTATAGTTTTCTCCATATGTAATAGTTTGAGATTATCTGTATCTAGTAAGATTAGGTTACTTGCATTGTCTGCTACTTGTTGATCTCTGAAAATGGTGATAATGTAGTCTTTGTTGTCACAATGTTCATTTTGGATGAGGAAGAGGCCTTCGAGGGAGTTGAGAGCTTTTATGAGATAAGAAATCTTCTTATGGATTGTTGTTCCAAGGATGAGAGATGCTTTAATTTCAAGTTTAACTTTTTCATGTTTGTATCTGAGTCTAGGGTCAAAGGGTGACCTTGGTCATGGTCTTGAATCAATAGATTGCATTAATTTCTTTTCATTTTTCTGTCTGCTGTTGCCAGCTATTTGCCAGTCTTCTTCAATCTTCGATGGTCCATCGTTGATATTCATGTCGATGTCAGAGTCATCCGCTCACACTGAATATTACAGCCATGCTTCCTCTCTAACAGTTGTGTGTTCTAAGGCTATGGTTTCTTGGTATTGTTCATGTTTGACTTGCTCGCTCCATGAGCTAGTGTTGCTATTGTTGCTTTTATTGATGTCTGTGATAGTCTTGTTGCCAATGATTTGATTTGATTCAGTGGTAGAAATGGTTTCAGAGAAAGGTTGTTATATTTGGGGGATGTTTTTTTTTGGACTGTAGCTGTTTGTTTTTTTTTAGGTATCTGTTCTTTGTTTCTTGTGATAGGAGGGCCTTGCCCTTGAATATTTTGTCTATATTGTAATTTGACCTACTGTTTGTATATTGTGGTCTCCTGGTCCTCTCCATATTGTATTATCTTTTTATTGTTAAAGCCTGGGTTTGCTGTACTTCAGGGTAACAGGAAAGAGTTGTTGCTCTTTTTATTATCTATTATACTCTAATAATACTTGTTTTTATATTCTTTCTAAAAAATTTTACTTATCTCAATTTAATCTTAAATTTTAAGTAATATAAAGTTTCTTATATTATGATTGGACAAATAAAGCTCATATTTGTAAAAGAAATAAATAAGCTTCTATTGATTATCTTATATATTTGAATACATTTTCTCAATATCCATAAGAACCTAGAATCCATTGTAAATTATTTATATCTAGATATAAGTGGATATAAAACATGGAATCTTTTAAATCAATAACTATTAAGAAAGTATAAGTTCAATAAAATATATTAGATAGATAATAAAGATCCTCTTTTTTTTATTTAACAATTACAATCTGATAACTTGGATAGTATCTTTTTGAAAAGTTTTGATATACTTATTTTCTCACTATAAATCAATAATACCATTATTAATAATCAATATCTATAGAACAAAATCCATATATACTCTCTTCCCCTTAATTTAGTACTAGTAAAATTAAGATTCTATATAAGAAATCTTTAATATTAATAGTGTTAAAAATTTATTTTTGAAATCACTGGTTTAAAAAGTAAACCAATCTGATTCATTTTATTATTATCAATGAATTTTCTGATAACTTATTATTTTTTTTTTTTTTTTTTTTTTTTTTTTTTTTAGCTGGCGAAGTTATGCCATATAGTTTTTATTTAATTATTAATATCCTCTTATGTACACAAATTCAATTGTGAGAAAATACATTTATAATAGGAAAAAAAAACTAATGACTTAGTATTTTACGAACCCTGTGACTTGCTTCAGTTCACCTGAAGGTGAATGTTAGTGTGTCATGACTCCACTAACACTAATATTTATATGGAAAAAAAGTTAAGATTAAAGTTGTTTTGAAATATATTTTTTATGTTGTAGTTTGTTATTTCTATATACAGGTTTTCTGCTATTTCTTGCTGTCTTCTCTTATTCTGTGGTGTCCTTCTATATTGTGTTTCATTGTTATACCTTGATCAATCTCATTTCATTTTCCTGGTTATGTCTTGTGTTTTTTTCCACTCTGCTACTAATTCACATTTTAGTCTCCAGATTTTTCTTTTTTCTTGCCATAGTTGTTCTGCTGCTTTTTTAACTGCAGTCTTGGCCTCCTTTTCATTCCCTGTGATTTCTCCTGCTATCTGAACCATTTTGTGGGTGATGATTCCTCTAATTAGGTCCATCAATCCCACCCAGCTTCCTTCTCCTGTATTTGATTTTATGAACTGTTTCCATCTACTCTGAATGAATCGTGACTATTTATTGCCATTGGCCCTTGCTGCGCACTCTCATGCCAGAAGTGCTATCAGTTTTTCCACTAGCCTTGTCCTGTTGGGTCCACAGGTGAAAGGATGTAGGTCCTTTTTTTTTGTCTTCCACAAATTATACATGTCACTGACTTGTATATCTGTGGTTTCCATATATTCATGTTCACTAATGTGGGGTGTTTGTTGAACCATGTCTTCCATCAAAAAGTTCTGTCTCTGTAATCTTCTTGACTGGTTTGAAGAGATGTTATCTTGGATGGCATCAGTTCTGCATAGTTATCTCCCAATTTATTTCTTTGGCTTTTGAGCCTGTGAACCATGTTTGGTTTCAGCATAGTGCCCTCCACTTACTAGCCCATTTGGTCTTCAGAAGGGTTCTTCCTAATGTTTTGAAGGGCAGGTTCACAAAGGACTGGTCCCATCTCAATGTTATGTTGCTGCTTGTGCACTGTTGCTCCTGAACCTTAACTATGTCCTTGGGTCTATCTACCAGTGTGGTGGCTGCTAATTTGTCTGCCTGTTCATTTCCTTTGATTCCTGCATGGCCTTTGATCTTTTTCCATTGAACCTTAATTCGTTGTGTTGTGATGATTTCTTAGATTGTACTGACTAGGAGCTTGTTTGGCTTCTCTAGTTTCTGATATTTGGTCTGATCCTTCTGTGATACTTTGTTGATTGCGTTGATTGCTTCTTGGCTATCTGTAAGTATCTCGATCTTTTTATTGGGACCGATTGTGCTGATTGCTGTGAGGATTGCTATCAGTTCTACTCTGGTCGAGGAGGAAGTATCCTAGATTTCTACTTGAAAGGTTGTAATTTTGTTACCTGACTTTGATAGGGCCACCCATCCAACTCCCATCCTGCTTTTGATGCTGCGTCTTGTGAATGAGCCATCAATATATATTTGAATGTTGTCCTATGTTGTTAGTTACTGAGCTATTTGTGTTAGCTTTTGGATCGTCCTGTCTGGGGCTTGTAATTTTTCCTTGATGAGTGCTTCTGTCATTGATAGTGGGTCCAAGTATATACTAGGTTTGTGTGCCTTGGGGGTCTGCCTGCTGGTTTCACCTATGGCCAATTCTATGCCTTGAGAAGATGATTGTAATCTATTTATCAGTGGTTGTCTGGTGCTTTGTTTCTGCTGTTCTAAGAAGATTCCAGTATTGTGTTTTCTAACCTTAATGTTTATTGCATGAGATAGGAGCTGTTCTATTATACACTGTTGTTGGTCCTTGTACTTTTTTCTAAGGTCTTGATTGTTGAAAAGGCATCTTTTGCATTGGTAAATTAGTGATGTTCCTTCATCCATAACCATGTGATTTACTATTGCTCTTCCCTTGTCTAGTTGCCTTTTTTTCTTTACTATTATTGTTTTTCTATCCTTTTTAGTTGCAAGTCATTTTAGAGTTGATTGATGTTGGGCCGGAAACGCTGTAGTGTTTGTTCGAAAGCTGTTGATCTTAGGGCTGCTGTCACAGTGATATTCTTTAAGACTTGAGTCTTCTTTATTTGCTGATAGTATTGGCCATCTCTGAATAAATAGTTCTTTCAATTCCTTGTACCATTCGGGGGTTCTTCCTTGCTTTCCCAGTCTCATTCTTATTTGTTGCCATGATAGAATTCTTGTTTTGTTGTCATTCAGGAGTTGGTCTTTGAACATTATCCTTCTGTGCTTGAGGGAGGTTCTGTGTTTGTTGTACCATTTCTCTGTCACTAATTCCTTGATTGCCTTACCCTCATTCTTTACTGGTTTTTCAAACCATGTATGTGCTATTGGTACCAATGTGATTCCTTGTAATTTTATCATGTTTAAAATGTCGTTTGTTAGGTTATTCCTTTTCCTGGTCCAAAAGGGGAATCTGTCTGTAAGTATTGAAGTATTTGATCAATAATTGTTTTGAAGTTGTTGAAGTCTGATTTGAGTAGTAATTCCATCAAGGTTGTAACTATTGAGTCGATTTATTAGGTTTTTTCCATGCATTAGTATTTGTCAGTCCCACAGGTTAAACAGTTTGTAGCCAAAATCTGTATGGAGAATGCTGTTTGGGGTTGTTGACGAGAGGTCAGCTTTGTGTTTAAATGTTTTGTTTAGCTTACTACTTAGCTTGTCACATTCCCTTTCTGACAGAACTAAGTCATTGAGTAAGTATTCAATCACTGGAAAGAGGGCCTGATTAATTATGTAGCATGTCTGTTTGTCTGTAATTTTTTTCCAAACTAGTGTTCTTGTAATGATATCTATTTTTTCTTTAATGTTCTCTTTCTGCTGGGTTTTCTTTCCATCTTTTGTTATCCATACCCCTAAAATTCTTATTGCTTCATTTTATCATACTGGCTGGATCTGTACTCCATTGAGTTGTATGCTTTTATTTCTTTGTTTTGTAGGTGCATTTATACAGATCAAGGAGGATTTCTCACTGTTCACCTATATGTCATTTATTCTTAGGAACTTGGTGGCTTTATCTAGGATGGCTTGCATATCTACTTTGTTACTTGCGAACCAGGTGGTGTCATCCATATATGCTGTAGCTGTGATCTTTGCTTGCTTTGTATTTTTGTTGGCAATTTCATTTTAGTTTGGTGAGGTCAGATCAAGAAACACTTCTGTTTTTATTGTGTAGCCAATGTGCTGGTCTTCAATTTCTTGTAATAATGGGTCATAATATACTCTCCAGAGAAATGAGGAGATGATGTCTCCTTGGTCTATTTCATCCTATACTGGGTATTCTTCGGTTAAGCCATATGCTGTAATTACTTTGTTGTTCCTGTCCTGTAGTGTATTATTCAGTATTTCAATTATCTTTTCCGGAACTTGGATTCTTTTCTGTGCCTGGATCAACATGTCTCTGTTCATTGAGTCATATGCCTTGCTTATATCTTGGCTGAAGATCCAGGCTTCTTTTTTGAATTCTCTGGCCTCCTCCATGATATTGTTGAGAATATGGATTGGCTCCTGTGTACTGCCTCTGGATAGTCCTGCCCAATTGTTGGTGCACAGTATCTAATGTTTAGTGCAGGTTGTCACCAGTCTTGTTATCAAAATGCTCATGAATACTTTCCTTGTTGTCTCCAGAAGTGTAATAGGTCAGGTGATGTTGATGTTTCCCATCCAGTCCTTGGGTTTCAGGATTGGGTAAACATTTCCATTCTTCCAGTCTTTCAGGACTTTTCTTGTTCTCAGGATTTTGTTGAAGAGTACCTCTACTAGTTTTGTTCCCTTCTCTTCCAGGTTCTTAAGCACTATGTATAGGATTCCTGATGGTCCTGGAGCACTACTGTTTTTTTTTCCCTGGATTGCATTTCTTATTTTGTTGTTTCTATTGGTGCTAGCATGTTATCGAACCACTTCTCTTGGATTCTTTCTTTGGGCATGTATTGTTTTTCCCAATGTAGAAAGTCCTTTTTATTCAGTGTTCATCTAAGTCTTATCCATTCTTGAAAGTGGTTTCAGATTTTGGTCTTTATTGTAAATAGATCTATAATTATTTCCACTTCGTTCCCTGTTTTCTGTTCTATCAGTCTTTGTGTATCTATGAATCTGGGTTGTCAGTTTAGGATACTGTTGATCATCTTCTTTGGGTGTTCCTCTAGATTCTTGTATCTTTGTTCGATATGTTTTTGGATTGTTCTTCCTTTTTATTTTTTAATCGTGATTTTTGCTATTTTGTTCTCTATCTCCCAGATTTCCTTTGTAACCACCTTTGTAGTTCCTCATTGTTGTTAATTGTGTCTTGCATGAAGAGGGGGGGTTCTGTTAGGGGGATCCTCAATCTCTTGATCTCTTGTATCAATTCTGTGATTTGTGCTTCTGTGGTAGGTGTGCATGTATCTGAATTTGTTCTTCATGCCAGGCATTTTCTGTATAATCTGCTGATCTTGAGTGGTTTTTGCATGATCTTCTTGTATTTGGACTTATGAACGGTATCTATGTTTTTCCTTCTTCATTTCTTTTTTAACGAAGTTTCTACTGCTGTCTTGATTAACTTTTTGAAGTATCCCTATATTTCCTCTACCGTTTTGGCATCTTTTCTGAAGAACTCTGCTGATATTCCTTCCAATTTCCTAATGTACTTTATCAATTATGTAGGGCTGGAGTTCTTGTAATCTATGATGTTTTATATATTATTTTTCCTATTAGATAGCTTACTCCAGGAGGTATGTGGTGTCTCGAGGTGTGTGACTACTATTCTGTGATCTATTCTAATTACTGTTTCCACCTCGACGTATTCTGTGTTTATGATATATGGTTGCAGTGGACTAGAAACCCATATATAATCCAGTCTGCTTCCATAATTTGACTTTGTTCTGATGTATATGTAGCTTCTTTTTTGGGGTGGACCTGTCAAAATGTGTCTATGAAGTTGAAGGTTTCTAGTGAGTTTATGAAGTGCTTGGATTTGTTTCCTTTGTCTTTTCCTGTTGTTTGGTCTTTCTGATGGTCAGCTACTTCGTTAAGATCACACATTACTATTATAAACATATTATTACTTTTCATCTCGCTAATTTTTGTTTTGCACCACTCTAACAATTTTCTCCTGTCTTGTTTGTTTGCCACATCGGATGAGTTGTAGATTGTTAGTATTCTATATTGGATTCGTTCTTTGAATGCCATGTCTAATACAATTCCCTGGTTGATATATTCCTCAATCCTGAAGATATATGTTATCCATTTTTTCTTTATTAGAATGCTTACTCCTATTCTGTATGACTATTGTATTGATTTTGTTGACCAAATTTGAAATCTTCCTTCCTTGTTGTGCCATTTTTGATTGCCTGAGAGCCAGGTTTCAGTGATTTCCAGTATGTCCAATTGTTGTTCGTGTCCATATTCGAGAATTGCTATTTTGTCTGCTTGTGAGTTAATTCCTCTAACATTTAAAGTTTTTAATTTCCAAATGTTGTATAATTCATTGATATTGAAATTTTCTCCGTTTTGCCTGTTGCAGGCTTGATCTCCTGGTTGCTTTCTAATCATAATTGTTCAGAAAAAAAGAGGGGGTCAGTTCTGAACTGTTAGTTGTATTGATAGATGTGTCGAGACAATTCATCATTTCTTTCATAGTGGATGTCATTGTGGATTCCATTTGGTTGATTCTTTCATTAATTAGCCTCTGTTGTCTAATATCCAATATTTTTGGTAATAGGGTTTGAAAACTTGAACTTTCTGATGAAAGTTCATCTTGAAGAGGAGAGTCTGTAATTGCTGACCTTTTGGCTTTGACTTGGGGACCTACTTCGATCACTGTGACTCTCTTGTCCAGAATATGCACTTAGTATTTGATACTACTATGTCCGCTTGAATTTGTCTGAGGATTTCTAATACATCTTCCCTACTTGTGGTTGTATAGGATCTCTGGTGATGCTCACATATGTGGCCTAGAGAGGGAGGGTGAGAAGTTGTTCTCCTGTTTTGTTTCAATAGAAGGTATCCTTTCATATTGTTTAGCCGGAGCCTTGGTTGATCCAGTCTGTTCATTCTATCTTTGGATGTTGGGTTCTCCTTTGCTGTTGGGCAGTATGCGTGATCATGGTCCTGAGCTTCATAGTTGAAGCATAGTTTGGTTGATCTTGTAACCCAAACTAATTCATTTCCTTAAAGGTGTAAGTTCATGTTTCTTGCTCTGTTTAGGTTTCTGTCATCTTTGTAATACAGGATGGCAAAGTGTTTATTCTGATTTGTAGAGTTGAGGGGAATATATATCACTTGAGCTTCTGTCTGTTTGATTATTTCCTTGAGTTCTTTCACTGAGGTTCCTTGTTGGAGGTTGGTGAGAGTTGCACTGTACTGGTTCCTCTTCTCTCTTGTGATGTGGGTTCTGACCATTGGATATGTCATCATATAGAAGGTGTCCTTGTAGATGGCCCAGTTCTGGACCTGTTTCTTATACACCTTCATTGTACTGAATTGGACAATTCCAGATTTGACTTGTCCTGCTAGTTATAAGATTATGTATTCGATCTGGATTTTGTCTCAAAATAGGATTGTGATATCTTTTTTTTAGAAATGGTTGGAAATGTTCCAGATTCTAATGGATCGGGATTTGCATTCTGTGATGCCAAGTTGGGGTGCTAATCTAAATTTAGGATTTTTATTGTCAGTGATCTAAATCTCGCATTCAGCTATGGCCTCATAGTAGTTGTCAAAGATGGCTGTGATAGTCGGGGATCCGATTGGCTCTTCGATACGGACATGTTTCAGGATTGGTAGATGCCCCAGTTTATTGCGTACTTGATGAATTTTCTCCTCTGTTGAAAGTCCGGTCAGGTTCTTTATGTCCATATAAATCTTTCCTGGACCAAGTGTATCTGAGGGTCCTTGGAAATTCGCCCCTTTTGTGGCAGTGGCCCTCAGTCTCTGTTCTTCTTCATAACTGTACTGGTTTTTGGTAATGTTTTCTGTGTCATTTGGGAACTCTTTCCCTTCTTTTAATGTTTTAGTTGTTGATGCTACTGTTACCGGCGATGGTGACCTAGATTCAGTATTCATTTCTTCTGTTGTCTTAGGGATTTCTATGGTACCCTCTTTGGGATTCGTGCTGTTGTCTAGTTCTGCATTCTCGAGCTCCATGCTTTCATCTTGATTTTGAGTAAGATCCTTTGTAGTTGTTGGGCTACTACCTCCTTTTCCTTGTCTGCTATCATTCTGTTTGTTTTTGTACTGGTGAGTGGATTGAATTTGCTTGTGAGTTTGTCTTGACAAGTGGTCTTGCAATTTTACCACTACCAGTAATGATTTTTTCACCAGTATAGTTTGCCACTGTGTTCTTGACTCTGGGGGACCTTCTAGACATGTTTATTGAAGGGGCTCTTTGTAAGCATTGGGTTTTTTCTTGTGAACTTTGGGTTGTTACCATAAAAGGAAATTTTCAAAAATTTGATGCAAGTGGGAAAGAGTTTTTTTTTTTTTTTCAGTTGACCATAAATCATTTATTATATAAAATATGTTGAATAGCATGTGAGCTTACTGTGATTGTTAATAATTGATTAAAATTTTCTGTTATTTCATTTAAAAATCACTGTTAATCTTCTTTTACAGTTTTTATAAGATGTTTAGTGTTCCTTTCAATCAATTTAGATGGTTTACCAGACCTAAAAATAATATTAGTTTGTTGATTTGTCTTATATCTTTCAATAATATTATGAATATGTTTTTTTTTGGATAATTAAGAATATCTTTAATATTGCACTTATTGTGACCATGTTTTTACAAATCAATAATTTTGTCATGCTCAAATTCAATAAGTTCACATATTTTAAATATTAATTTTTTTTTATTTTTGAATAAAGAAAGCTTGTGACTATGTAAAAAAAAATTTTGATATATTTTTATACATTAGACTTAAAGTTATTCATAGATAAAGTTTGATTCTTAGAGTAGTGATCTTTATTAATCAGATACTTTTGTTAAGTAAGTATTGTCGTAAATCATGTGAATAACTTTATTTATGCTAATGGTCTAAAATCCAAAAATCCAAAAGCCTGAATAAAAGATTGAGTGTTGTAAGGTAGGAAACTATAGATTGAGACTTGGGTACTGATAAAGGAACTATATGTATCTGACAAAATATGAAAAGTTTAGTAAAATTTAGGATTAGCTTAGCTGATTATAAAATATATAGTTCATTATTATTAAAAAAGTATAACTTACCAATGTATATCAAAAAGGAAGTACTAAATGTATTAAAAAATAGTACTTATTGTAAATAGAGATAAGAGTTGATGATATACAAAAGAAACAGAACATGAATAAAGGGACATTTATTCTCAGTCACGTCAATCACCATGCTCTGTCTTACTTAAGTATTCTTTATAGAAGACATTCTCTTCTTTATATCAGTTATGAGTATTTGTAAGTCATCTAGATTACACAAAGTACTATAGATTAGCTACAGACTCATTAAATTAGCTCACAACAGTGTATATATTGTCAGTAAAACTTATCATTTTTGAATCTAGAAATTTGTAATAGTATAATAATCTATGAAATATGATTATTATAGGACTTAGGTTACTTGAGGATTGAACATTATCATAAAATATAAAAACTAATAAAATGCATAACAATAGAATAATTATAAAAAAAAAAGAAAAAAATAGTATTGATATTAGATACAATACACTGTATATAAATAGCAAAAATAAAATACTTTGATTAAAATAATTTATCAAAAATAATCTATTTCACAAGTCTCATATGTTAAATATATAATAATCATTAAAAATTGAATAATGAATCTTGATTTTTTTTTTTTTTTTTTTTGCTGACTTAGCCTTGTTTATTAGCTTTGATAAAGTAATTTGCAATACATATTGTAGGAATTACAAAAGAAAACAGAAGGTATTCTATATATCATTTATATTACTAAACTTCCTAAAACTATAGTCTACTGGATGGCTTGTTGTCACTCTAGATCAAGGGAGAAACTAATCTGCCAAGGCAAAGCTAGCACTAATTTCTATATTAAACAAAGAGAAAATAGAAGTGTTATATTTTATAAAATTGTTCAAATATTTGTTAGTTGTAGTGGTATATCTATCTTTGATGGCTTGTTCATTGATCCATCTGCTGTTTTGCTAAACTTTCTTTATGTATTTGTGTTATTTTTTAGTTTGCTTATTGATTCCTATTGTTTGTTTCCATTGTTGAAAGATATAGCACCAGTTCAACCATTTGTGATAGAGCAGTTCTTTCTATTTATACATTATTTCTTTGATACATTTTGTGCACTGGGAGAATCTGTTGTAATCTTGTATATGACTAATATTAAATACTTGAATTGTACTCCTTTGATGAAAAGTTTGAGTTTAGATGGTGTTTTTAAGAACATTTATTGTTTGATTATTTGTACATAATTGCTTTTCATTGCTAAGTAAATATATTCTTTACATGTGTTGATTGCAATTTCATTTGCATGTGTGATAAGATTTTGTGGTATAGTATTGCAGAGAAAAGTATGATAATTGTTTTCTATTAGATTGCATTAGGGACAGAGATTGTCTGTGTAGAGTGTAGGTTTTCTTGCATATAATTTGGTTTTGGTAAATAATTCATTGTTTCATAAGTTGATTGAAAATTTTTTGATTTGTTAGTCTTCTATTGATGTCTTATTATTACTTATTTTAGAGAGATGTAGATTGTTGAAAGTTGCTACCCAGTTTATATATTTGTATTGCCTGTGAAGTCTGTGAGAGTTCTGTTTAGAACTCTCTATTGTGCTAATCTTTTGGCTTGTGAAAGTTTTTGACATATTGTTTTGGTTGAAATATCTATTACATCCTTGTTTTATACTGGGATTATTGTAATGTTTAAGATATTAAAAATTGAAGTTTCAATTTGTAAAGTTTTAGGAGCCATGCTATTGTTAAAGGGGTCGATTTTAGTCAACTAGTCTGTTAATTCATTGTATTTAATTCCTGTATATGCTGGAACTTTGTGTAAGCAAATGTTGATAGTTTTGGTTTTGCATATATCTTAAATATCTAGTAGTAGTTTTTAGATTTTGTATTTACAAATCACTTGAACAAGTTTTTGTTTTAGGGATTGGTTAATACAGAATATTGCTGCTTGACTGTCAGTGTAGATATCTACAAAGGATTGAGTGGGTATCATTACTAATGTGATATAAATTGTCATGATCTCTGCTCTGTTAGATGATAGGTATTTGTTTACTTGTACTTGGAATTAGAACTCCTGTTATATGAGTGTAATGATGATCCATACTATACCTCTGTATAGTAAGTTATTCCAATCTGATTTGGATTCATCTATATAAATCTGGAAAGAATTACCTTTATAGAGGTGGCAATATACTGTATATCCGTTTGTTTAATATGCTTGGTTCTTTTTTGAAATATTGTTGAATATGGTTTTGTATAATATCATTATCTTGTATGATTATGTAGAAGACATGTATTAATTCTTCAGGTGGTGAAGTGGTTAGATGATTGAGTGCTGCTTGTATTGAGTCAGGAGATATTTATGTTCTTCTAATGGGTATCTGTGAGGGGTTTCAGGATATAAAGCAGATGTAATACTGAAGTTTGTTAGAATTATAATTGTATTTTGTGATTTGGAGAAGAAGATACATGTACTTGAATGTGTTGTATATTCATTTATATCACATTCTAAACATCTGAACAAAGAAGATTCATTGTTTTATAGAGTATAGTATTGATATAATATTGTTTTATCTGGATTGTTTCTTTGTTTCTTGTCAATGAGTATTTGATTGTTTTTTGTTGTAATTGTTCGATGAGAGTTTGTGGTGGTTGTGTTTATTGCTGGAATACTTTGTAGAAAGATGTTGGTTAAATTTGGATTGAGATATAATATTGGGACAATTAGATCTCTTAGGAGGTTTTATAGTTCCAGAAACTAATTGGGTATTTTTCCTGGTGCATTTCTTTTTATATCTGATGAGCTGGCACTATTGGAGAGGGTGTGTTCTTTATGTATTTAAGAGTTGCCCAGTAAATATTAGGTTATATTTTGTTAGTTGAATTCGATATTTGTTATAGAAATGGAGGTAACAATATCTTCGATTATTGTATCAACTTTTTGAAAAGTGAAAATTTGGTTATTGTTGTAATGAAATTGAAAGCTGAATCCATGTTTGCACAAGAGCCAGAGAATATCATGTGTTAGATTGTTTCCTGATTTACATATTGGCTTTATCAGGTGGGTAAGGATTAAATTGGTCACGTGACAATATGACACAAAAAAAGAAAAACATTATTAGAATTTTGGAATGACGTGAGCAAGAAATCCTCAGAGTACTTGAAAATGTTGCCACCAGATATGATCCTCAACAAAAACTATGGGAAACAAAAATACTACAATATAAGCTAGGATACACAATAGGAGACCAACCACAAATCTCAATAGGAGCAATCCACGTGACCTCAATACTAGATAATATCTTAGCCACTCTAT
>CAJVPT010001219.1:0-22620 GCA_910592055.1 Acaulospora colombiana
GAGGCTGGCTTCTGAGTTTTCCAAGAAAATTACCGAAAAAGGAAATTTTTTAAGGAGATTTAGGATCAGCGGAAAGAGTTTTTTTAATTACTTTGAATTTTTATTATTCATTATATTTATATAAATATATATATAATTATAGATTATTATATATATTTTAATGTTTTTTATAACCTATAAGTCAATAATGCAGTGATTAGCACTCTGTAGGTCAGATCACAAGATGCAGGTTCAAATCCTTTAAGTGACTAATGGGATTCCCTTGAACCAGAAGCAGGTAGAATCTGATGAATTATCTATTGACCTAACTATATATAACTGATATTACTAAGTATAGCTAGTACAGATTAAAATGATCAATGGTTTTCATTGTATTACATTAAAAATCAAGATCTTCATAATACAGGATAGTCTATACAAAGATTGTGATCAGATCTCTATTCAAAATTGTGTAGGATTATCCTTGATAGGATCACGTTACCATCTGCTAGTAACAAAAAAAGTAGAGCCCTAAATCAGTTATATGCCATTAAAGAAGGACTGACTAAAGATCTCATCTAATTTCAAGACTTCAAGTATGTGTTTATACTTTAACCCATAGATTTAACAATTGGGAGGTCTTGGTGGGAAGAAAAATCTATGGATCACTCTAAAGAATCAAAAACTGAATTCAGGATGAAAATTTGATAGCCTGATAATCAGACTATTTTTAATAAAACTAGTTTGGGAAAAATTAAAAAGGAATCACACAGTTTTCTGATGAGATAATGCTTATATATAGTTAGTAATATATAGATAGCTACTCATATATATAGATTACTAATATAAGCAAATGTATAAGTACTTGTTAATATATATTGTATATGTCTATCTTGTACAAAATAGTAATGTAAATAGCTGAGCCAAAGCAGTTGCCTTATATTAATGTACTGGTATATCACTAATAAAAATTGTAACAATGAATTTATAACATAATAGATAATAAATATGATAGACAACTTTTATATTTTTGAAATTTATTTTAGCACTAATTCAACTTTGATAGAATAGCTTTCACTAATGAAATGCAACAAGCTGCAAGATAAGTTTCTTCTGAAAGAAATTGTCTCTATTGAGTTTTGTTTGATAGTAGATAGGTAATATATCTTAGAAAAATTCTATGTAATAATATTATATAAATACAAATAAAACAAGATTAAGCCAGCATTAAAAAAAAAATAAATTTTTTTAATGTTTTTTATTTGAAAAAATAAATAATATATTAAATAAGTTTTTGAATAAATTTAATATTTAAAAGTAAAATAAAAAACTCTTTTCACAATCTTCTTTTTTCTTAAAAAAAATTTTTTTTTGATAATTTTTGAAAAAAGAATAAGATATATCAAATTTAATTTAACAACATTAATAAAAGCCAATAGCTATACAACTCTTCTTAAAAAATATACACAAAGCTTAACAAATAAGTTGACAAATAGAGAAGTATATATTAATTATAATAGTATTACACTTTACTAAAATCTTTGAGAAGAAAAAAGACAAGAAAAAAAATCAGAATCATAATAAGATCAAGAAATCTAATATAAACTTTTCTAGTTTTTAATTAAGTTAGCATAAATTAATACCTTTCTAAATATTAAAAGAAACCTTTACAATATAATAGTTTTAATTGATAAACTAGTTAAAACTTAAAAGTTGCAAAGATCCAAAAGAATATTAGGAACTCAAGAACAATAGCTAGAGAATATTAATAGCAATATAATTATAATATATAAACAATTAATATATAATAAAAATATATGTAGACCTGTGGGTCAATAGCACAGTAGTAGTGCTTCCAGATCACAATCACAAGGTCTGTAGTTCAATACCACTTAAGGACCAAAATCAAAAATTATCTTTCTGATCCGGTTTGACCGGTTATCCTGTGAAAGTCATATCCAATTATCCGGAACAAGTTCTAATCAGGTTAGGCTGCATGAAGATGGGACTTCTGGCCTTCCGTCGATCAGGGGCTAAGATATATGGTCATGCTACTGAAAGAATTGCATGAAGAAAGGCTTCTGGTCTAGCCTCTCACAAATGTCCCAAAACCCCACTTTGACTTGGCAACCTTCAGGACCTCCACTCTCCTAGCTCAGGATATCCCAATCTGATGCTCTACTTAATTGAAAATCAGTCAATAGGGACTGATCCAATGCCACAGGTGATAACAAAGAAGGAAAGTGCCCCCTTCTAAGGTCTGAGTGAATAATATATCTGGGAATATTGGAGGGTGTTATATATCCCGTCAGGTACATACTAATAGCCTAATTTAGTGAATATAATACAAAAATTTATAAAAGCTCACTACTAAATTAGCCTGACTCACCGTTGATGACTATGTATTTGACCATCCAGTCCCTAGCTAGGTCTGTCCACTCACAGAGTAGTTGCAGGTCTATCTAGGACAAACTGTGATAGGTTATCATTAAGCTGTATAGATATAGAAATATATGGCTTGTAGAAGATGATTAATGTAACTGCTGTAGGATTTAATTATCTATCAAATTAAGTTAATTCTTTAAATAAAGCTTGCATCTAATACTAGTTGTAGTTAAAAATTAAAAAAATAATACAAATATACGTATATATATACTTATAATATACTCAAACAAAGTAATATTTATGTGATATATTTCTTAATATAATAAATACAATATACAGTATATTTAAAATTTATCAATAAAGTTGTATTACAAATATCAGACTATTCCATATAAATTAATAAAATAATAAAAAACAGATCAATACAAAACAACAAATAGATAAATAATTGATAAATACATATTTACTCTATATTGATCAACCAAAACATAATAACAGTGAATAAACTTAGAAGTTTAAAATCAAAACAATATATTTGATAAACAAGTAAACAAAAATAAATTTATAAAAACAATATATTTAACAAAAATATATAATATAAAATAAATAATATAATAATAAATATAAATAGAGCTCAATATATATTTTAGATAGTAAATAAAAAAAAAAGGATATATTAAATTTATAAAAACAATATATTTAACAAAAAACATATAATATATATATTTTTTAAGTGCTAGCTCATTCCTGCATCAGTTCTGAAACTTTATTAAAGTCAAGATGAGTCCTAGGGACAACTGGAATAAGTAATTACTCATACTATCTAAGAATTTACAGATTAATTAATAGTACAAGAAGTATCTATTTATATCTCATCCAATCAGGATAGGGTAATTATATAATCATCTAATATAGAACTATTTTCTTAATTCTAACTTAATTAAGGTTTTGAAGAGTTCTATATATTCAAATTTAATAATATGATCTATCGAATTATCTTTTTATTCTTGAAAATGACACTTTTTAGGACCATGGATCATTGAATGACTTGTTGCTATTCCCAATATTTAGGGAAGCTAATGTGTCAAAAACTCACCTAAGATATCTAGTATTATCAATATTGAATATTTCTTATATAGAATCTTCTGTTGGTAAAGATGGGTTCTTAAAAAGGGAGACAGTGACAAAAGTCAAATGTCTCTAACTAGAAAATATTAAAATTTTTAAATTAATAACTATAAAAAAACTATTCACAATTGTTCTCTATTATTTAAATCATTGATTTATAGTATTTTCTAATTTTTGTCTCTATTAAAGTGAAGAGTTATAAATTTTGTCCCTCAAAAAAGGATATAAGTGATTTGCAATATTTTATATACTAAATACTTTAGGGACCCATTATTACCAGTAGCTATGCCCAGTAAAAAAATTTTATTGATATACAGTATATCTTCTATTATCCAAAAAGTCAAATTTCTCAATAATCTTTTTACCTTGTAATAGTGGGATGGTCTTAAAAGTAATAGGGATCTTTGCTGATTGCGATATCCTTTAATAATTTTTGAGAAAATGTATTCTCAATTATAATCAAAGGATTGGAGCTTAGCATGGACTAGAAACTGTTTAGTCTTATTGCCTGACCTGGATAAAAAGGAAACCTTGATCTTGAACTTTGCCTAACCAGAATGATAAGAAAGAAAGACCTCAGCTTGAACAAATAGAAACTTTTTTATCACCTGGGAACTTGTTGCTTATATCTTATTGATCTTATGGAACTTGATCTGTAGGTTAATCCAATTGGAGGAGTGGGATAGACACAGGGTACCAATCAACTCTTTCAATTATCAATGACCTCATTAAAACATGTGAGGTGACCAGTAGGAACTTGTTTATATTCAGTTACTAATATATTTCATGCTTACCAATCATATTTTACAATAGATTATGTTACCTAAAATTAAAGATTAAACTGAAGTAGGCAAAATTTTTCAAAAAATTAAAAAAATTTTTGGATGACTATAAGAGGGAAAAATCAATAGGCAAATATATTGAAAATATAATTTGATATTTGTCACCTTTTATTGCATAAAATCTCTATAAACATGTTTCAATATAAAAGGCTGTGAGTACTATACTATTAGTTCTTCTTTCTTACAGAACTTTTTTACAGTAGGTAGAGAAGGTGTTTTTTGACTTTTCTAGATTTCAGGAAGTCAAGTTTTTGTTTTAAGACAAATATAAACAAGAAAGGAATTTAGAAGTATCTCTTGAAGTAAAACTTCCAGTTGATTTAAGAATAGTGTAAAGACTTTATTAGTAAAGAAATAAAAAATTTCTTGTGAATATCTTTTTTGTATGCAAGCAGATGATTATGTAAATATTTAATTGTAATTCCTTTAAATCATAAATATAATATATAATTAAAAATTTGACAAATATTTAATGATTTTTGAGAAAATTTTTAATAAAATATATAGTAAAAATAGTATGAATTATATGGCAAATAATATTAAATTATATAGTAGAAATTAATTGACAATTTATTTATATCAAATTATATAGTAGAAATTAATTGCCAATTTATTTATACCAAATTATTATTTATTTTTTTTAATAAATGTTATATGAATGTCATTATATCAAATATTTTTTGATTAGTAATAATCAATAATTTTAATTTTTAGTTTTAAAACATTAATAATTTTATATTAATAGAATTATAAGCATAATTGTTATTCAATATTAAAAAAAAAACTCTTTTCTGAAAATCTCCAGATTCTTATAATTTCCTTTTTAGGAAATTGTCCAAAGAAAAAAGACAATATAAAATACAAGGAATATATTCTTGAAACAATAATACAAATTTAAAAACAATCTAATACAAGACAAGACTGTACTAGATACTTTAAACAAGTTAATAGTTAAAGACTTTTATTCCTATCAGTTTCTTTACCTCCTCAACTATATAAAAGAGAACAAACAAATAGTAACTAATTTATAGTCAGAAAAGTGAGAACCAATATCAATTTCACAAAGCTTGTAGCCAGGTCAATACAGGTAAATATCTTTCTTGATACTATAAGGAACCTTAGAAAGAGATAGATTAGTTTAATAAATTAAATAATCTCAAATTTTCCAAAGTTTAAAAGAATATTAAAACTTCTTAAGGTCTAAACAACTTAACATATAGATCTTCAATTTCTCAATATCAAAACATATCAACAAATAATACAAATATATACATGTATAAAATATGTTTAACTAAGATCTACCATAGCAATATAATGAAGCTATTATATTGGTAAGATTAATGATCATAACAAAACAATACCAAGTAATTAATATAAACAATCTACTAAAATATTATAAATATAGATAGTGAACTAATCAAAACAAGTAAACAATACTAGTACCAAATAATAAATAACAACATAAGTTCTATCCATATCAAAACAAATTAGTAAGCTTAACAATAGTTTTTGAAATAGTATTAAGAACAAAAATTAATCTGCTTATATGATACTTATAATACAATACAACTATATAACAATAATATCATTCTTTATATATAAACTATTATAAATAAAGCAAAACAGATGTTTTAAATAATAAACAAAAGAAAAGAAGATATTATTAATATATTTATTCAACTAGCAAAGAAATATAATAAAATAGGTTATACAACAAATTATTCAATAAAAAGATATAACTCTTTACAATGATATAATGAAAGCTGCTTTAGAAACATATATCATATTGAATAGTATTATTATCAAATTCCTAGAAATAGACAAAACAATATTTCACAAAGAGTAAATTCTTATATAATATATTATTTATCTCTGGCATAATGGAAAAAAAAAGAAAAATGATTTACTCCAACCCTATATAGAAAATAGATATTTAGATATAATCAAGAAAAAGTCATCAAGAATGCAATCCACTTCAATGGAGATTACTACTGAGTTAGAAAATAAATTAATATTGAACAATGAAATAATGATGATGGATAGTCAAGAACAAAAGAAAATAGAAATGAAAATACTCAAATATAAAATTCAAGGCCATAATATAAGTGAGTGTAGCTCTTATACAACAAGAAATAGACAAACAGTCCCATTACTAAACCACTACTTCATAAATAAAAAAGATAAATACAAATAACAACCAATATTCCTGAACAATGAAGAAAAAATCAAAGCATACTTGGATAGTATATTGAAATTGCCATAAAACAAACACAACTTACTTCAAAAGAAATATATTAATAAAAATGAATAATTAAGCTTTCATCTAGCAAAAGAAGAAGATTTTCTCAAATGTCTAGAAGAAATAAATAAAAAAGAAGAGGTTTTTTGTTTATAATAGCTTGAAAATAAAATCAATAATCAAATACAAAATATAAAGATATTAAACAAGAAGGCCTTTCAACCAAGTTAGAAAGAAGTGAAATATTATTTTCTAAATTGCATCTAAAGAAATAGTTTTTCAATAATAGGTGAGTTAGTATATAAAAGTCAAAATATTTTATAAATATATTATATATATATAATAAAGACAAGCCATACTAATCTGACTGTATGTTAAAAAAAAAAAAAAACAAAAAGGTTTTTCAATCAATTAAAGAAAGGAAAAAAAAATATATGATATGTTAGCTTAATAGATGTAGAATATAAAACTCTTCATCACCTTATAAAAGAATATCTAAAAAAATATAGGGAAGTTTGAAATATATATATTTATAAGATTAAAACAAAAACAAGAATCAAGGTTATATTAAGTGACATAGTCATTGAAAAATAAATCCAGAAATCTTATAGATAACCTCCCTAGGAACAGAAATTACTAAGACTATCTTCTCCAAAAAAGAATTAATAAACAGAGAAATTAATATTATTCTAATATAAAAGAATCAAAACTTTGCAATATTACTAGATACTAATAAGATCTACTCAAGTCTGATAGCCAGAGCACTCAATGGTATAGAAGCAAAGACATTTTATATTCCAAGAAATCCCTATACACTAAAAAAACAAAACTTTACAGTCATATACTTTGCAACAAGAGAAGCTCTTAATAAAACCTATAAACAACATATCATCTTACAAGGATTACATTTATCATGAAGTGTAAAGAATACATTAATAAAAAATGAGAATATTCCAGAAATAGAAAGAAAAAGAGCCAAGGTCCAAAAAAGAAAAGTTGAAATAGACAATGAAATATCCATGAACTCACTATCTGACAATGAATTAATAAGCTCTTTTTTCTTATCTGATAAGAACTATTTGTTAGCAAGAAAGTTACTTTTAAGAGATTCACCTTTAAGAAGTCAAAAAAGATCTTACAGAATTCAAACTGGAAGTATAAAACAAAGAAACAATGAAAAATATAAGGATCCAACTACTGGAAGCAATAAAAAATCCATTGGCATTCTAAGGTATAACCAATATAACAGTCTTAATAAAAATAAGTCAAATATAAAAACTAAAAATGAGGAAGATCTACTATATCATATCTTAACCAACTTAAAAAAACTAAGTGGCTGAATAATCAGTCTAGAAGATAAAACAGCTACCAATAGACAAATAAGATATAATAGAAGAGCAACAAATTACTTCTAAAAAGGCATACCAGTTATTCAAAATAATAAGAAAGAAAATGAACCCAGTTTATCTTTAACAGAAATCTCAAAAAAGGGCAAATATCAATAAAAAAAGAAACATAATATACAATTAGATAATTCATATTTAGAAATATTTCTACAAAATAAAAAAACTGATTTCCTGAACAAAAAAAAAAAAGATAAAGGCAAATAAAATAATAATAGAGAAGAAGAAATAATATGAAGAAAAGAATAATAAGAATAAATACATATAATATTAAAGGTATTACTAACAAAATTAATCAATACAGTCTTATAAAGGAAATAAGTGAACAAGGTATAGGTATAATAGGGCTGTGTAAGATTAAGTTAACACATAGTAATATAAAATAGGTTTTCAATAATTAGAAAGAATATAAATACTTTCATAGCACTAATAAAGATACCCTATATAATACAAAAGTGAGTCTACTAATAAGAAAAGATCTTGAAAAATAAGTGATATCGATAAACAAAGTAAATAGCTATATGATTGCCATAAATCTATTAACAAGAAGAAATAAAATCTATATTATACAGGTTTACATTTCATTAGATAAATATAGAGTCAAGAAAGTACAAAACAATTAATAAATTTTATCAAGAAAAAACATAGACATGGTTTTCACACAATTATAATAGATAACTTCAATACAACATACAATTTATTAGAGAATAGAACATCCTTCTCTAGAGCATGTTTTAGATTCTCTTTATACTTAGAGATCTCTCTATTCAACTTTTTTGATAAATAGTGCTTTCTAGATATACAAACAATATGGGAGAAAAAAGACAAAACCCCACAAAACAAGATGCCACAAGTAGTAACAGAATAGATTTTATCTGAATATCACAAAACTTAGTGAAATATACAATTCTACAATTCAACTATTAAGATATAGAAGAGACTATCGGAAGTGAAATATACAATTCTACAATTTAACTATCAAGATATGAAAGAGACTATTGGAAGTAATCACACTATATTATTGATAACATTACAAGATAATAATATATTTATAAGAAACAAGACCATTTATATTACACAATAACCAAAATACAAAAAATTGATCTAAAAGGAATATCCTTGAACAATGACAAGCTTTTCAAAAAAGTCTGAATTATAAGCTTAAAATCTTATTGGAGCCAATACTTAATAAGAAACCTAATGAAGGTAAAAAAGAATTGCAAGCTAATAAAATCTGAAAAGCTTTTAAAAATCTAATTTATAATGCAGCCTTTAACAAATTAGTAATAAAAAAACAGATCTAAAATAAGGAAAGACAATATAAATATAGTTCAGAATTTATGCAGTATAGAAAGGCTTTTCAATTAAAAACAGTTTTTAAGAAAGCAGAAGCATCAAAAGAAATAGCAAAAGTGCAGGAACTCAGTGTAACTATTGAGAAACATAATGCTACCTATAATTCACATTAAATAGAAAACTATTGTATTTAATTTAGTATTTCTAACATTCTCTGGACATTCTTAAAAAAGATATTCAAGATGTGATATAGGGACTTAAGTTTATATATCAAAACTTAGAAATCAAAAAAATAAGAGAGAAGATCATATTAGCATTAGACCAAATATGTGATGATCTCAAATATAATCAAAAAAAGATGATAAGCTCACTAACAAACAAAGAAGATACAAAATAATACTTAATTGGGTCAAGATCAAGCAAGAGGATATGGAATATATCACAATAAACAAATGAGAGGTCAAAAAATAAATAAGATTATACTATTAAGAGACCTTTAAAAAATATGATGTCAACTTTGACAATCTTATTGAAAAGTGGAAAAGAGAATATGTCTTCAAATAGTACATCCAAGATACATGGTATAATACTCTTCTAGAGCCAATTATATATGAAAAATTAGAATAAATACTTTGTACACTTCCAAATAATAAAGCCTCAGGAAAATCTTAAATAAACTATAAAATATTGAAGAAGTTAGACAAGAAGGAAAAGAAACTTATAAAAAATGTTAAATACCTTCTTAATATGGGAAGTTATACCTATATATTGAAAACAAAGCCACATATACCCAATAGCTAAACAAAAATCATGGAGATGTGAATTGACAAACACAAAATTAATTATACTATTGAAAATTATTAGAAAGTGTTTTATCAAAATCCTAACTACCAGAATGGAAAACATCTGCAAGATCAACAATATTCTCAGAGGTTTCAATTATATAGAATTACTAGTAGAAAGTATAGCAAAACCTATTTAAATTCTCAATAACATCTGCAAAGATGCAAAAGAAAACAAAAAAGAGCTATGGATACTTTTTCAAGACACAATCAAAATATATGACACTATCAGTTTGGAAATATTAACAAAAACAATGGAAAGAATAAAAGTATCTAAATGATTCATCAAAATCATAATGAGTCTGTTCCAAAATAGAAAGTTCAAAGTAATATTTGAAGATGATCTCATGGAACTAATAAGGACAAGAAATAGAATTAATCAAGGAGAAACTATCTTATTACTTATGTGAAAAATCTTCTATAACTCCTTGCTATGTAAAATTTAAGAAAATAAAGAATATAGATATAAAATAGTAATCTTATGGAATCCTGAACTAAATAGTGATACTATTAAGAGACTAGAATCAAGATATATAGCCATAGCTTTTATGAATGATACCACTTGAATAGTGAGATCTAAAGAAGACATGGAAAAGATTCTAGAAACAGCAAGAATCTTTTACAAAGCAAATGATTCCCAGATTAATAGTAATAAATTAATACTAGTAAATATTAATAACTCTAACTTCTATTTAAAAAAATTTCATGTTGGAATTAATAAAGAAGTAATCAAAGAACTAAATAGGAGAAAACTAGGAATTTGAACAGGCAATCAGAAAATTACAATAGAATTTAAAGAAAAAGTATTAAAAGAAATCAATATCATTATTAAAGTTCTCAAAAACAAGAAGATGACAGATAAGCAAACCTTCTATATATTAAATAAAGTATTGATTCCAAGAATAGAGTTCAAAATGCAGCATAACATATTGTCTTGGAAAATATGTAATAACTTAATAGTAGCATCTATAAACTTCTCAAGAACAAAATTGCTTTATATAGATCTATCTCTAATAGTGTAATCCACCATTCAAAGATATATAATCTCAAAAGTATATAAATATTTCAAAAAGAAAATCAAATTATAAAACTCTGTAATAGAATAAATGATCAAGGTTTAGCAGGGTTTACTACAATTATTAGATTAAAACAAGCACAATTTAAACAATGGAAGTTCTGCAATCTTTTTTCATATGAATTCTTGTACCATCTTGATAATAAAAGAAATTTTATATTATAGGTCCTAAAGCTAGTCAAGGACTTGGGAATATCTTTTCAGAGTTGGAAGTAAAATAATATCTTCAAATAAATCAAAGACAACAGTTTAATTTAGGAATATTTAATATCTGAAGAATATAAAAAGGTAATACCATCCTTATTAAACAATAGATTAATGTATATAGATCAGATAATAAGTCAAAATCCATAGAGTTTAGAAATTGGATAATGGTTCAACTTATACAAAACACAAGCAAGGGTCCAATTCCAGAATGGTATAATATCTTGCAAAAAACCATAATCAAAGAAAATATAAAAGACTTTACAAAACTTTGAGAAAGGGATGAAAAGAAAAATGAATGCCAAAATATATTAATCCTAAACCTGGCAGAGACAAAAAAAAGAAAACTTGAGTAGCTACTTAGAAAAAAAGTCAGCAACTAGTAATAGGAAAACTAATTTGAGAAAATAGCCAAGGTATAGTCACAATCTATTATTTTAATTAACAAGATACAGAAAATAGTCTAGAAATAGTTCTTATCAAATGCTCAAAATGCTTCCTAAATAACAGAAAGGGAAATACAGTAAATGCAATATAGAATTAAAATCAGATATAATTAATACTATACCATTTCTAAACTATCAAAAAAATATCATAAGAGTACAATCGCTGAAAATTCCTTGTTCCCTACTTAAGCTTGATAGAATAACAATAACAAGTATAGTTCCAAAAACTCAAGACCAAAGAAATAATCAAATTGAAAGAATGGAACACATACTAATAGAAGACTAAAAACAAGAAATAATTAAAGACAATGTTAAACAAGAAATATATCAAGATTACTTACTCTAAATTCTTCAGTGTAAATAAGGATCACAAAAGAAGTGAACCTTCTACTCAGATAGATCCTTGATTAATTATGGAAATAAAAATGCAAAAATAGAAATATCATAGATACAAACTGAAGGAGCTGGAAAGTAAATTCCAAACAGAAGTTAAAAACTGGCACTTATCTATGAGAGCATAATTGATAGCACTAGTTACAATAGTTTTAGTAGTTCCAATAGACAGTACAGTAGTTGATAGTCAAGTCTGCATCTCCAAATAGAAAAAACTCAAAAAAGAAAACCCTAAGATGACACATAAAAAATTATTAAAAGAAAAAAACTATCATTATGGACAAGAATATTAGATCTCACAAAGAAAAAACATATTCAACTAATATTAACTAAAATTAAAACTCACTCTAATTATTTATAGAATAAAGAAATAAACTGATTAGTCAAAAAAGTGTTAAAGCTCTTAGCAATAGAGTAGAATAGTCTCAAATCAAGCAAAATACCTACAGTAATATTGTAACAAAAGAATGTAATAGATAGTTCAATTCAATAGTTTATCAAACAAATCAATAAGAGATCAACTGCCTTGTTATGGACATAGCAATATAGAATAGAAACAAAATGGCATCACCAAGTTCAAGAACATTAAACCTATTCATGAACCTGATATGGCATAGATTAAAAGATGGTATCACATGGAATATTTCTTTCAAAGATTTGTAAAGAAGAAGTTTCCTAATCAAAGTGATCAATAATAAACTATCTACCTTAGTAATAAGAAAATTTGACTTATATAAATAAGTAAGCAAGCTGTATAATATGCAATCACAAAAAGAGACAATTAAACATCTACTAGAATATCCTGATTATAAAATGAAATCCTGATAACATGAAAAAAAGGATCTGAAATATTTGCCAAAGAATTCAATAGGTTGTACTGAGATAGAAAAAGGGAAGTAGATAAAAAAGAAATACAACTATCAATTGACAATAAAAGAGAGAAAGGTGAGATAGATAGATGGGCCTTCAAACTTATAGAAGCAGCTTCACAAACCAGTTCAAGAACACTCAACTTTTGTGTAGAATTAGTAAAAAATAATATGATTAAAGAAGCTACTAACCTAAATTGCCATGGTAAAA
The DNA here is from genome assembly GCA_910592055.1 of Acaulospora colombiana. Taxonomy (NCBI): domain Eukaryota; kingdom Fungi; phylum Glomeromycota; class Glomeromycetes; order Diversisporales; family Acaulosporaceae; genus Acaulospora; species Acaulospora colombiana. The sequence goes on from CAJVPT010001219.1 coordinate 13,313, forward strand.
AGATAGAAATAATGGTAAAATATGGATTTTAAAAATATAAAAGAAGGTCTACAACCAGATCTATAAACAAGTTTGAAATATAAAATATAAAAAGATCATAAAATAGGAACAAGCACAAAAAATTAATAAAAGAGCAAAATATAAAAAAATCCAGAAAGTAAAAAGACAAGATACTCTGTAAGAAGATTTTAACTATGAAATTACAAGGCAAAGAGAAGATAAAAGAGAAAGTGAAACAAAAATTTTGTAGAAATTATAAGAAATGGGATTAAGTATAAGACAAAATGGTTGGGTTTTGATTCTTGTCAGAACCTTAAAAGATAATCTGTTGTAGTGATCTGTAAGCAATAAAGTTGAAAGTTGGAAGAGTTTTTACTCGAACTACTAACAAAGTGATAAATTACTTTCAAAGTTATACTTAGAGTTTTGAATAAAAACTTTTATAAATAAGTTAGTTAGAAATTTAGCTTGAGTGTTATATACTGTATATAATATACAGTATAGCCTACAACTGTTTAATAAAATATACATAACTGACCTGATAGAGAATTAAAAAAAAAATTAATAATAATAATTGTTATTCAATATTATAAATTATAAAAAATTATTAATAAAAAAAAACTCTTTCTATCAATTCTCCTTTTTCTTAAAAATTTTCTTTTTTGAAAATTTTTTGAAAAAAGAGCAAGACAAATTAAATTCAATTTAATAATATATTAAAAAAAGAAACAATTATATAATCTTTTTCAAAAAATATCTATAGACTTAATAAATAAGTTGATATTGAAAAATATATATTAATAACAATAGTATTATATTTTGTTCAAACTTTTAAAAGAAAAAAAATCAAAAAAAAATTTGAATAATAGTAAAATCAAGGAACTTAACATTAATCTCCTTAGCAAAAACTCTTTCCCGTAACCCCCTTTTTTCTTATAAATTTCCTTATAAGGAAATTTTCCCAAGGAAAAAAAGTAAACAACGAGAGATAGTAGTTTTAAAGACCAAACACAATATGGTGAACTTCTCTGTAGAGATAAGCTTTCCCTATGGTGCTACGTTCAAGTACTCTGGACCTGCAGAACAGCTGAACCAAGTAAAGGAGCTCTTTGCTAAATGGATAGGCAGGGCTTCTTCTGTCTGTTTTAGTAACTCTAAATGACAAGTCTTCTCTCCTCCACTTGACCCGGGCTCCTCTAAAAAGAAGAGAAAACGTCATCCGAAAAAAGGAAGATGCCAAGGAGACAAAAAACAGGATAAACCGAAGGATAAACAACCTTTGCCTAAACAACCTCCGCCCCCAAGGTGTGTAAATGTTCTGAGTATGGTGAAGACTTTACTAGTCACACTTCATGAAAGAAACATTTCAATAGATATCACAAACCAGATACTATAGAAGTTGACAAACATGCCAAGTGAAGAAAAAACATAAGGCAGTCCATCAAGAAACCAAGGCCAGTACTGCTGAAGCACTGGCCTGGAAGCCTCCCAGAAAAATTTTCAAGACCGATTGCGATGAGCTTGATGAATGAACAGTGCTTGAATTAGTAAAGCAAGCAGGGATGAACTCGGCAAATATCGGATTCATCTATCTAAGGAAAGGGAGATTGGTATTCACAATTACACTCCCACTACCGGTGGTTTGGGACTAACCATTTAAGGTTTCAAGACTTATTTAAAGCCTATCTCCTCTGCACTTGAAGGGCTATTCAAAGATGGGTTTGATGAAACAATCAATGACCTTGATTTCTATCATAAATACAAATTCTTGTTGATAGATGTACAATGCGAAAAAGTCGACTTTATCGATAAAACTTTTAGGGATGGTTGAAAGGTAAGACTCTGTTCTCATTATTCCTACGTTTAAGTTGGTAATAGAGTAAACATTATACCGGCGAGATGTCAAATAATATCGGGAATTTTGGTAACCCTTCTGTCGAAAAACCTTGGTGGGAAAAAGAATTCACGGACCACACCGAAGTGTTTAAAATCTATAACACAGGTTAGAGTACGATAACGGTTTGATAACTCGATTACTCTTTAAAATTGTTCTAGGAAAAATTAAGAGAGTGTCGAATATCTTTCTTACAGTATAGTTTTACATTTATAGTTACATTATTTGTATCTGCTCTTACATTTATCATGTATTATGAGTACTTGAAAAATTTCATCTTTATAAGTAGTGTTCACAATTTTGATCTGAATCCGATTGATCTGTGAATTGAATATGAATTGGATCAGATTAAATTTCAAAATTTTTAATCCGATCAGATTCAGATCAAATCGAATTTTAAATTTACAAAATTTTCAGATTCAAATCAGATTCGAATCAAATCCAATCAGATTCAAATCAGATTCGAATTAAATCCGATCAGATTCAAATTGGATTCAGATCAAATCTGATTGGATTCAAATCAGATTCAGATCAAATCTAATATAATTCAAATCAAATATATATCAGTCCATATAAATTGTTATATAATTATTTAATTTCATTTAAATCGAACTATTTAGAAAATTAAAATCAAACTATCTAGGAAATTAAAATCAAACTATCTAAGAAATTAAAATCGAACTATCTAGAAAATTAAAATAGTTTTCTTTTTTTAAAAAAATAATATAAAAGACAAATTAAAAAAAATTCAATACTTGCTCTTCTTGATGATTTTTTAATGATATTAAAGTTTTGCTGCTTAATTATTTTCATCGTATCCTTTGCTTTGCTAATTTATTTCTTTTAAAAATGAAATATGAAAGCTCATTTGATAGCATACAATTTGCATATGATAAAAATAGCAGTTATCACAGGAGTAGGGATTACAGATCCATATGAAGTGTGAAATAGAATTGATCAAGGAGATGCAATATCACTACTTCTATGGTGTATTTACTATGACCCACTAATAAATAGGGTCAGCAAAACATAAGGATACAGAAGCATCACAAAAGCATATGACATTTCATAGCTCTGAATATCACAAAGTACCACGAACATATCTGTTGTAGCATATATAGATGACACAGCATGGATAGCTAGAAACTAAATGCAACTCGAAACCATCTTGAAGTTAGTCAGCTCATTCTACAACCTTGTGCAAGTTAAAGTCAACCCAGAGAAGTCAGAGCTTCTTATAATTAACAACAAAAGAGAGTCCGAAATAACTTTCAAGCAAAATACGATCAGAGCTACCCAGGAGGCAATCAGATACCTAGGAGTGTGGTTCGACCAGGATGGGAAAAAGAAATATCAAACAGACTTGGTCAGCCAGATAACATCAAACCTCGCCAGCCACTTATTACCTACTCAATCATGTAATTATGCCAAAGATAGAATATCTGATACAAGACCTTCATCTCTCTGATTCTAAAGTCGACAACATCAATAGGAAGCTCAGAAGAATCTTTAAACACAAGGCAGGCTTCACAACGTCAGCATCTAACTGTATCTTCCATAGTAATTTGAGATATAATATCTTCAACCTCAAGGCATGCATGCTCCAGAAGCACATTATACTAATCAAAAAGCTGCACCCAGCAACCAACCATGCAGGACGATTATGCAAGGAGAGGATAATAAATCTTCAATAGGCATAATGGTTAGATACAGATATTCTGGAAAAATGTCCAAAGATATATTCAACGGGTACCAACTTCCTACAAGACATACTTATTGACACACAAAGGCAAGGCTTCTCTTTCAGAAAGATGAAGCATACACACAAGGTATCAGAATCTGGACTGATCCCCTTGAAGACACTTATAGGCCCACACTGGTTCAAGAAATATAGGAACAAACTCAGAACAAATAGCCTAAGATAGGCTGAGCAATTCACTAACCAGAGTAAGATTAAAACCATCAGTTGGGCACAAGTATGCCAGATCATTAGGTGAAAAGCACAAGGAAGACTACCTTGTTTTTACGAAGACATTATTAACAAGCTCACCATAGGAACTCTACATTCAGATTATATAACAAGTCTAATCAACCTTCATTCTGGTATGAACCCCTTTCACTATATAACCTGGGCCAATAAGATAAGTAGCAGATGTCTGAAAAGAACAAACTCGTATGGATAGCAACTTTAAAAGAAACTGGAGAGGAAGGTTTATTAGTAGGGAAAATTAAAAAGAAGGACACAAACACAACTACAGCAAGACATTATATTATAAACAGCCCAGTACTACATTTAAAGGCATGTAAGGAGTGCGATAACAACATAAGCATTGAAGAGGGCACTTGCATAATAAATCTCCCAAGCAAAGATATAATAGTAGTCACTGGAAGCAGTAAACAAGTGGTGAAAGACAGAAGGACATACAAGTTAACCAAGTTGCTTGCATCCCCAGACAGCATTAAGGCAAGGCTCATCCAATGTAAGAACAATCCTACGACTGAACTGAAGGACATTTACATCATGACTTTCATGCACACAGATGAGTTGGGTCGATGGATCAAGAACAGTACTAGCCTAAACAAGCTCAGACATCTGCAACAAAACATGAAAAGCTGGAAAAAGGTCAGAATTACAACAGATGCAAGCTGTTATAAGAACTTTCACACTCTTGCATTTCATGTGACCAACCTGCTGACAGGGAATGAGACAACGATAGCAGCATTCAAAGTCCTTCAAAAAATAACACCAAATGAGGCAGAACTAAATGCAGTTATGATTGCATTAGCTGCTCTTTCAACAAAAACGGAAGTAACAATCTATATAGACAGCCAGATGATCACAACAGCCTTAACGGTCATGAAAAATAGAATCAAAATAGCACAGATGGTAGAACATATAAAAGACCTGGCACGCTCTAAGAATCTCAAACTCCAGGTGGAAAAGATCAGAAGGAATGCGACATACATATATAGTAAGGTGGACTTAGAAGTCAAACGTGCAAGGCTAAAGTGGCAAATGACCAAGTTAGATATCGTCTTCAATAACAAAAATAAGCTTGAACTCCAATACAAAAACCAGATAACACACTACAATAGCAGGGAAGCAGTCCGAAACCATTTACGGAATGAACAGATCATGGAATAGTGCTATTTAGAAAAAAACTGTGACATTGACCAATACCATGATGCAATAGACTGAGAAGCAATAATAGACTTTCTGAGATTAAAAAAGATTTCGACAGGAGACACGAGCACCGAGAACCATCAACAAAAAACTTTTATGTTAAAATCCTAGAGCCAAGAACTTCCAACCATGTCTAAGCTTTATGAACGAAGGGCTGACATATACAAATCTAAACAATGTATCAGGTGCAAGGCAGCAGTGGAAGACATAACACATATATATACATGCAGTGAAAATGACTTCGAGTTTGACAGCCACATGATAGAGACAATCGCATGTTTCCTCCAGGGTAGGGAAAAACGAAGCAAGTGCTGGATACAGGAATGGGCCACAAGGGTCAATAAAGAAACAATTAACCTCTGGATCCAGATAACAGTTAGAAGCTTAGTCCCATATGACATAGCAAGATAGATATGCAACTGGGCAAGAATTTTCAAGAAAAAAGTCAAATCAACTCTTGTAGCTCTTGTAGAATGCCTTAACGAACTTCAGGAAACTGCAAGAGTCACCTGAAAACAGAGATGTGAAGCCATAAACAAGTGGGAAACATTCCAAGAGATAACAAGAGCAGATAAGAAAGCAAAGGGCAGGTGGAGTCAAGATACATCAAGGGGTTGCACCTGGAGACAAAAGCACACAATCATATTCCTTAAAAATTGACTTAATAAAAAATAAATCATCTTTGACTTAAAAAAGATCTTTTTATTTTCAACTTTGATATGTGGTTTAAAAATTGTTAATCTGGGATAGAGTGATAACAATAAAGTTACCTTTCTCAAATAAAGCAATTTTTGTTATATGGTATATTCCAAAATATTTCTAGATTTCCAATATTTTAGTTAATTCTATTTGAGATAAATAAGAATTGCTATTCTTGGATTTTTTTAATTGTTTAGCTAACAAATAAAGAGGTTATATAACTTTCAAGTTGAATTTCCTATATACTCTTGAGACCTAATATTTTCTTATTATAAATACAACTATTTAACATTGTGCTATAGATAAAGGCTTTATTTTTAAAGTTTTTCTATATATTGTTGAAAACTTCTGTTTCTTAATATATATATGTTATATACTATATTCTATCCAAAGAATTGAACTTTGTTAATAATATATTTGGCATGTTTTTCAATCATGATTTTTTTATTAATCATTAGATTTATAGATTTAATCTCAAATATCAGCAAGTTAATTGTATTTTTACTATTATGTCTTCTTTTAAACCAAACTTCTAGGAATCATGTCTAATATTCTTTGCTTATTTCTTTAACTTCTGTCTTGTATAAACTATTCCAGGTTCTAGTTTATTTCAATTTATTGTAAACAAAATTGACTTCTCACTATTAATTTATGAATCATTTGATATATAGAATTTTTTGATCTCTTCCAAAATGTTCTTCATGTCTTACTTAGATTTAGCTATCTAGGTTGTGTTATCTATATATATTATAATTGCTTATCTAATGGATAGTTTCATTTTTATTTCTAATATCTAAAAATCAAGTATTTATTTTTTTTCCATAGTATATTTATAATTCTATTTACTTTGAATTTTGTAAAGCAATATATTATAAAAAATTCTACAAAATAAAAAATATATTGTTTCCCCTTAATCAATACCATTCTTTGCTATAAATAGATTAGAAAGTCCAGTAGAAAGAATAGTATAATATTCACTATTCTTAAAAAGATTGATGAGCAGTTGTTTTGCTACTAGTAGAATCTGAATTTTTGACATTGTTTTTTCAATATTTCAAGACTAATTGTATTATAGGCTTTGGCTATATCTTGAAAAAGAACTATAGTTCTTTTTTTTTTCTATTCTTTTTATATATACTGTTTCGAAGTTGAATGGGTTCAGTAGTATTCTCTTCTTATAGATAAAGATGGGTTTCTAAAGAAAGAGATAGAGAGAAAAATCAAATATTACTTACTAAGAAATATTAAAAATTTTAAATTAATATCTATAAAAAAATTACTCACATTATTTTACATTATTCAAGTTATTGATTTATAATATTTTTTAACTTTTGTCCCTATTAAAGTAAAAAGTTATAAATTTTGTCCTTTAAAAAGGGACATAAATAATCTGTAAAATTTTATATATCAAATACTTTAGGAATCCATTATTACTTGTAGGCTGGCAAAGTTTGATCCTTGCAAAATGTCATATTTTGCAAAGTTAAATATCAAGTATTTATTTTTTATTTTTGTAAAACAAAGTCTTACCTTTTCCTGTAACACAATTGGTCTGATATTTTCAAGCTCACAGTGCTATAGTTTAGACTTAAGTATTAGATATATATTATTTCTTTTCTATTTCTTGAGTATTTGACTATTTTAAAAAATAATATTAAAAAGCTATACTAATATAGCTTTTCCTTTTGATCTCAAATTCTTTAGTATTTTATAACTAATCTGTAAAGGGTCAAATGCCTTTTTGTTGGAAAAACTTTTTAATATTTTGTTAAATTCTTCTATTAAAATTTCTTCTTTTAGAGGAAGATATCATTCTGGTCTGATCTATTCTTTGAACTAATATTCTTCTTTCCAATCAGGATCTAGATCTTTGAAATTGGATTTTCTTTTTTAAAAGCTTCTAGATAGTAAGTCTTAACTTGTTGATTAATGATTTATAGGTTTGTAGTTATATATATTGAACCCTTATAGTTTTATACAAGGAGTCTATCAAGTATTATTTTGAATTATTTTCTATTAAGAATACGATTTAGCATTTGTTTTTGATTACTTCTAAAATTCTTATATATGATTTCAAAAGCATGTTTAATTTGATTTTTAATACAGAAACTTTTTTTTTTTACAAATTGTATATAAGATTAGTTCTACTTTGACAATCTGTTTTAGCTATATTTCTATGTCAACTACATTTTGCAAAAATAATAAGTCTTATAGAAATATATTATTACTTAAGGTGTAAAGCCTATTTATTGCTATTAAAATCTTTTTTTAATAGAAGGTTCTTATATTGCCTAAGCTTTTTTGAGTAGATAATAAATCCTATTAGCTTTTCTGTATGTATTAAAGTCTTGTTTAGTGATAAGGCTCTCGACTTTGAAAATTTTTTAGAAGTTGATATATACTCTTTTTATTTTTAGAGTCTTGAAGGCTCTTTTAATAATAATAGATTTCAATGGATGCCAGGTCTTATCCAATATCTGTAATACATTGAGATTATTTGAGGGCTCTATGTATACTTGATCTTCACAGTTAGAAAGAGTAGTATCTATTCAAATTCTAAACTTTTTCTATTGAATATCTATAGAGTTAGTAGTATCTAGAATTTTAATATCTTTAATTCTCTTTGATTTTTAATTTTTTTTCTTAAGCAAGTTGTCAGTTATCAAACAAACCATTAAAAGTGTATAGTTATTGCTAATTAAAGTTTTCATTGATATATTATAGAAATCCTGCAAGTTTTTGAGGCTTAGTTTAGCTATGATTCAGATATAGTCAATTTTGCTATAGACTGACTTGTTCAATTATATAAATTACTATTGCCTTTTTCCTTCTAAAGCCTTTGGATATTTGTAAAGTTCCAGTTCTCTAAAAAGTTAAATAATCTGATTTCAGCTTTCTTATATTTGATATAAATATTATTACTAGCAAAGGATCGATCTATTATAGAATTAATTACAATATTGAAGTCTTCCATAATGATTATTTCAATGTCTTTTTTCTATTTTTCATAAAATTTTTTTTGTAAGATTTGTTACAGATATCTACTTTTTTTCTTATTAAAAAATAAGTAAATTTGAAAGATTGTGAATTTACTTTTCATTAATAGAAAGTTAACTTCTATTATACAATATAACCCTCTATCTTATCTATATATGCTAGCTTTCTTTTATATTCTTTTTTAATTAGAAGGCTTACTCTAGAGCCTCTAGGTCTACTATTATTACTACTGTGAAAGAACTTGTGTATTTCTTGAAATTCAAAAGTAAATATATTAGATTCAAATACAAGTTTTATTTCACAAATTCTAAGAATATCAATACTCAAGGTTTTTATAGTTTTGCCTTTTATTACTAAAATAATTTGTAATATAAAGAGTTTTTTAATTTGAAGATTGGATTTTTTTTTATCTGTTTGTTCCATATATTATTGTTCACAACTTATCTTATAAGAATAATTTTTTTTTTTTTTTTTTGCTGGCTCAGCCTCCAGTTGGACTTTATTAAACTTTTACTTTGATATTACATTGTATTA
>CAJVPT010001220.1:0-22619 GCA_910592055.1 Acaulospora colombiana
AAATAATACCAAATAATTTATAAATATAAATGATTTTTTTTGCAAGTTTTATAAATTTTTGTTAAATAATAGTTGCCGAATTTTTAATGAATAGTTGATGAATTTTTGATAAATTATTAATAAATTAATGTCAAATTTTTAATAATTAATTTTGTGATAAACTTTTAATAAATTTTTGTTGAATAGTTATTGAATTTTTGATGAATTGTTTATAAATTTTTTGTTAAACTTTTAATTAATAAATTTTTGATTGTCAAATTTTTTGATTGTCAAATTTTTAATTGTCAAATTTTGATTGCACTTTATTGCTGAAATGTAATATGCCAAGTGGTAGCAATTGAAAAAAATTCAATATTTTTATTATTAAATTTAATTAAACTCGACAATAATTCAGCTGCTGAATGACATAATTTCGACTAGTGATAACAAGCTTGTGACTAAGAAGCTATCTGCTTCCCAAAAAAAACATCATAGGTATGAGTCAAAATTCATTAAGTATCAAAGGGCCCTTCAATTATTTGTTCTCTTTAAGAAGGCAGAAAGTATATATGATCCAACCAAATTGCAAGTCCTTAGTATGATAATTAAAAAACATAACATTACCTCCAGTCCTAATTATCAAATTGAAAACTATTGCATCCAATATAGCATTTCTCAAATTTTATGGAAACTCTTAAAAAAGGATATACAGGATATAATAGAAGGCCTAGAATTCACTTGTTAAAATATAGAGGCAAAAAAAAACAAGAAATGTTATTAAAAGAGCCTTGAAACAGAGATGTTATGATTTATATAGCAATCAAAAAAAGAATAGTAAACTATATATCTGACCATAATAAGTTATATTTCCATTACAGGTGAACAAAAAATCACTGTCCAAAGAAGGTTGGGACCAAGTATGTTCTAGAAGTAAAGGCTTTCACTAGGCGATAAGTCTTCTTAGACAATACTCAAGAAGGAAATCAAGATTAAGAATGGATAAGTTTTTCAAATGGTTAGGAAAAGAAAGAATATTCCAATTGGGCATTTCTTATTGAGAAGAGATTTTGAGAAGCAGGTCTTTGAAGGAAGCTGGAGATTAAATTTTTTTCAATTTTTACCTTTTTGTTTTCTTGTTAATCTGCTTAGACATTTTTAGATATCCCCCCTCCTTTTTTTTCAACCTATTCTTTTGTAGTTTTCTATATTCCAATGGCTTGATATAACATACAGCAGTAACAACCTGCCAGCAATGATGCAGTGGACTAGGAGGGTCTTTATTCAAAGATACTGCAGAGTGAAATATTGTTCTCAAGGCCAAACTTAGAGGCTATTATGCTTATGATAAGTTAGTTAGATTATGATAGAAAGTTTAGCTATAGTAAGTATTACAATATGCTACTCGAATAAAAATGTACTTATGTTTTCAATTGATTAATAAACCATGAATCTAGCCTGGCTATAGGTATACAAAAAAAAAAAAAAAAAAAAAGTAAACTCTATATCTGACAAAGAGCAGGTCAAAATAATATTGAATAAAATCAAGGTTAAAAATAAAGAAAAGAAATATATAATTATCAAGAAGAAAGAAATTGAAAGGAAAATAAGGAGATATTATCAGGAGGTATTCAAAAAATGAAATACTAATTTTGATAGTCTTATAGAAGATTGAAAAGAAGAATACAATCTTAAAGACTATATTAAAAAAAGGTAATATAAAGATCTACTGAAGCCAATCTCTCAATAAGAACAATATGAAATACTTCAAGAACTTCCTAATAATAAAGCCCCAGAGAGATTACAAATCAGTTATCAAATGTAAAAAGACTGAATAAAGAAAAAAAAAATATCTTAGAAAGATACTTAACTAACTTTCTAAGGTGAAAAGTTATTTCAATAGAATAGAAGCAAAGCCATATATATTCCATAGCAAAGTCAAAACCATGTGAATGTGAACTTCTCAATACTAGACCAATAGTGTTACTGGAGGTAATACAAAAATGCTTCATTAAGATCAGAACAAATAGATTAGAAAATATCTAAAAAATTAACAATATTTTAAGAGAACCTAATTATATAGGATTATTAGGAGAAAATATAGCAAAACTGATCCAAATTTTAAATAATATTTGTAAGAAAACAAAAAAAAAAACAAAAAAAAGTTATGGATACTTTTCCAAGATATAACAAAAGCATATGATACTATTAGCCTGAATATATTAATCAAGGCAATAAATAGAATCAAGATATCAAAAGACTTTATCCAAATTATAATGAGATTATTTCAAAATCAAAAATTTAGGATCATATTTAAAAAAGATCTAACTGATATAATTATAGCAGGAGATAGAATTGATCAAGAAAAAACCATCTTACTACTAATGTAGAGAATATTCTATAATCCATTATTGTACAAGATTAAGAATAATAAAACAAAAGACTACAAAATATCAGTAACTTGAAACCTAGAGTTAAAGGAAATACTGAAAGAAAGCTAGAGTCAAGTCATACAACTATTGCATTTATAAATGATCAATATGAATTGCAAGATTCAAAGAGAATATGAAAAAGATTCTAAAAGAAACAAGAATCTTTTATAGAACAAATAACTTATAGATTAATAGTAGCAAATCAATATTAATTACTATTAACAACCCCAACCAATATCTAGAAGAGGTCCAAGCAAGGGTTAACAGATAAGTAGTTAGAGAATTAGATAGAGCTAAATAGACAAGATTCTTGGGAATCTGGATAGATAACTAGAAATCTACTATCGAGCTCAAAGAATGAATATTTAAAGAAGTCAACATAATTATCAAGTTTCTAAAAAACAAAAGGTTAACTAACAAGTAAGCACTTTATATTATGAACAAAGTTCTAATATCCAGAAGTGAATTCAGAATGCAACATAGTATACTATTCTAATAAATTTGTAATGCTTGATAATGGTATATAAAAAACTATTAAAAAATAAGATCACATTATGCTGATTCATACCTAATAGTATAGTACATCTTCTCAGGATTTATAATTTAAAAAGTGTTTGGATATTACAAAAAAAAAGTTTGATAACAGGATTATGCAATAGGTTAAATGACTTAGAATCAACTGAAATTATAATAATTATTAGGTTAAAACAATCACAGATTAAATATTGGAAACTTCTTGATCTGCTTATATGTAACTTACTAAATTATCTTGCAGAAAGGAGCAACTTCACATTACAAGTACTGAATCTGACCAACGATATAGAAGTAACATTATATAGTTGGAAATGAAATGATATCTTCAATTGGAGTAACAGAAATAGTTTAATTAAAGATCATTTGATAACAGAAAAATATAGTAAAACCATTTCATCATCCAAATACAATAAGTTGATATATATAGATCAACTTATTAACTATGAAACCAGAGAAGTATGGAACTGGCAAATGCTTCAACTCTTATAAAAGACAAGTAAGGAACCTATTTTAGAATAGTACTTATCAATAACAAGAAATATACGAGAAAACAAATTAGAATAACTTATAAGATCTTGGAAAGAAGATTGATGAAAGTGAAGTTTAGAACATCTAGTACTCAATCTCAATCTCAATAAAAGACAAAAACTTTGGATGGTTACCAAGAACAATAATTAGTAGTAACAATTTATTTGAGAAAAGTTGATTCTAGGTAACAATAAAAGATGCATTAAAATAGATTATTTCAACTGTGATGACTTCAAGAAAAATTTAGAATCAAATATAATATGATGTCAAGGCTATCCAAAAGGAATCAAGGCTAAAAACCAATGCATAGTAAAATTAAACATAGAACAAATATATATGATTTCTTATCTTAATACTAGAAAATCTATAAGAAAAGCTCAATTTTTAGAAATTCCTTGTTTCAAGATAGCTCTAGAGAAAACAATAAGTAAAACAATTTATATAGACTTAGTAATTACATAATATGATAGAAGGCAACTAGAAGAAGTAGAGATAGAGGACTGGGAAGAAAAGCTTATTAAAAAAAATATTAAAGAAATTATATATCAAACCTATCTGATTAAAATATTCAGGTGTAACAAGAGGAATAATAGCAATAATACAATAACCCTTTATTTTAACAGATCTCTTATTGATTATAAAAATAAAAACATGAAGATGGGTATAGTATGAATACAAATTGAAAAAGCAGAAAGAAAAAGCAAGTTTCAAGCAGGGATAGCTAATAGGCCTTCATCTACAAAAGCAGAACTAGTAGTAATAGTTACTATACTGCTAGTAGTACTAGTTAATAACAAGGTCAAGATTTACATTAATAGTCAAGCCTATATCTTCAAATAAAAAACTATAGAAAAGGGAGATCCAAAAAAATCCACAAAAGATGGCTAAAAAAACAAAATTGATTCCTGTGAGCACAATAGTTGAGCCTGATAAAGAAAAAAAAAATACACCAGGAAATTTTTTTGGTAGAGATCTCTGGAGATCTTCACTTGTTAAAATTTTTCCAGAAATTTTCAAAAAATTCTTCGAAAAACTTTAAAAATTTTTGAAAATTTGTAAAACAAAAATAATTTCATTAATTTTAATAATAAAAAACTTTGAAGATTTTTTATTTCAAAAAACTTCAGAATAATATGAATATTAAAATAAAATTGATCAATAAAATATTGATTAATTCTAGTCAATCAAAAATTTAATTAATTTAATTTATAAGTTGTCATAATTTTATCAATATAATTTTATTTTTAAAGATATGAGATAATTTTTAAAAGATGACAAAGAATTGTATATGGTCATAATATGACATAACTTCTTGGGATTTGTTATATAAGATCTCTAAAGTCCTTTCTTTTTTATTAATATCAAATAAAAGAAAAGAAATGTGTAACATGTTTCAACAAATGATTTCAGGTTCAGGCTCTGGAAAACAATAAGGAAGTACTTCAAAGTTCTTCAAAAATCCCAAGAGTACTCCTGGTACCCTGGATTAAGCTGAAGAATAAAAACCACTACTTTATGCTGAAATGGAAACAGGGTTGGCCCAGAAGTGATTAAGATCTCCCAGTTATTTTCAAGAATCTTCACCTATTAGAAGACTGCCTGAAGAATCTTTAGATATATTAAAAAAAATATAACAATTTAAATAAATACTAATTTATATATTTAGTTTCTAATATAGTAATTGAGAGGCTTTTGGAGTTTCACGAAAGTCTTCATAAAAAAATTAATCAGTTATTAGAATATCAAAAAGCCATCAAGGATAAGATTACTCACCTAAAAAACAAAATTCATATGAGTCAATATTTAATCACTGAACAGGATTTTATTGAGATAAGGTTTAATTTTTTAATCTTCAAAAAACTTCAATAATATTTTAAATTCTATAATAGAGTGTAGTCAAGACTATTGCAAAAGAAATCTTTTTTGAAAAAATATATGTAAATCCCAAAGATTTTCACTGGCATACAGAGAAATATTTTCAGTGAGAATATTCAGAGTTCTTCGAAGGCCTTACAAGAAAACATTGGAAGACATATTATGAAAAGTATATTTACCAAGTGATAATTATTGTGATTATTAATAATATAAATAAATTTATTAACAATATTATTTATTTAATAGTTTGTGAAACAACACAAATCGCTTCAAGGGACTACAGCTTCAAAAATCCAGGATGCCATATTTTCAGTTTTCAGCAAAAACTTCCTGAATACAATCAATTAATACAAATGCAACTACTACTGAAATTATGACCTGGAAAAATTCGCAAAAAACTCTAGAGTGCTTCGAAAATCTTTATATCTATCCTAGTGGGAAAAACCAAAGCGTGATGGCAAGCATTCTCAAAAAAGTCAGACCAAAAGGGGAAGCCTCCGAGGAACAAGTTGCATTCACTATCGCAATATACCAAATGATTCTAAATCCATGTAATGAAAGTATTTTAATTAATAAAGCGTTAATTAAAAGCAAAATAGAAAAAAATAAAGTAATTTTTAAAATTCTTCAAAGTATTATAGAATTATTAGTTTACTAATAAAATATTTTAAGAAAAAATTAAAAGAAAATCAGATTTACAGAAGAGAATTCAAGCAATAAAGATCAAGA
Source organism: Acaulospora colombiana (assembly GCA_910592055.1). Classification (NCBI taxonomy): domain Eukaryota; kingdom Fungi; phylum Glomeromycota; class Glomeromycetes; order Diversisporales; family Acaulosporaceae; genus Acaulospora; species Acaulospora colombiana. The sequence continues at coordinate 6,075 of CAJVPT010001220.1, forward strand.
AATGCATGAGCATGAAGATATTGAATTTCAAAGCACTCTGAAGGAAGTAGAAAATAATGAAAATGATCTGGGATTGCAACCAGAAAATATAGGAATAGAAAGGACTACTTCAGCAATAAATGATGTAAATGTAATTACTTAATAAAAATATGTAAAAAAAGTATTTTTCAATAAGTAAATTTTTAAAAATAAATATTTTAATAATAATGTGAAATTATTTTATTAAAATTTAAAATATTCAAAATTCTCCAGAATTCTATATATAAATCTCTGCTCTGAAGACTTTTAATGATAACAAAGTGCCTCTGAAGTTTTACACCCAAAAATCTCCAAAGATCTTTGTCAAAAAAATTTCCTGATGTATAAATAACATATTGTCTTACAAGGGCTATGTTTATTATGAAGTGTAAAAAATATATTGGTGAAAAGTAAAAAGACTTTTGAAACAGAAAGAAAAAGAGTCAAAATACAAAAAAGAAAAATTGAAATAGACAATGAAATATGCATAAACTCATTATCTGATAGTGAATCAATAAGCTTCTTTTCCTTATCTGGTAAGAGTCATCTATTAGTAAGAAAGTCATTTCCAAGAGATTTACTTTCAAGAAGTCAAAAAAAACAATAAAAGATAAAAGGATCTAGCTGCAGGAAGCAATAAAGAATCCATTAGTAACTTAAGACATAATCAATATAGTAGCTCTAATAAAAATGAGTCAAAGATTTTAACTCTTTCTACTGATCCTCTGACTATATACAAAAAAGATGTTTGCAAGAAGTTTTAATACTTCTATGCTAATAAAGTCTTACTACTTTCTTTAAACCAATCTAAAAAGTTCTCTTAGAACTCCCTTACCCCCTTCTCTCTTGTCTATAATCTCTTTTGAACAAACTGAACTTTCATGGCTTGCAAAGTTCAACTCTTACCTTTACTATTTATGGCAAGAAAGTTCCTAAAGGGAAAAGGACCAATAATAAAGTACCTTCCATCTCTTAGTTATGGTGGAGATAACAGAATTAAAATCCAATCAAAGGACTTAGTTTTTCATCCTTTAACTGGTGTTGTGGCCTCTTGGAGCTACCTTTTTTATAACTTTCTAAGGAATTTTACCTATCCCAGTTTGACCCTGAAATTTTGGATAGTACAGATCTCACCAACTCTAATTGGTTGACATGAAACACATTGGACAAGATTGATAAAAAAGCTCCTATTGGTCATCTCACATATATGAATGCATTTTCTCAGCTCCATAAGAACCTGAGGTCTATCATAAGTCATATTGTCTGGTGCAGGTGGATATAGAATATGTATCAACACATTACTGGATATAAGAAAGAGTTCATCCAACTATAGTAAAGGTCACAAGATACTTGATTGACCTTTTTCAAGTCAGAGCCACCTATATCCTGATTGTATATCAGGTAGATTTAATCTCTACTGCTTGGAAAGTCTAAATCGAAGAAAATTTGGAGCCATTAAGGATACTCAGTAGTAAAGCTCATATGCAAAACAACATAGAAAGTTTTCATCCTATCTTCAAAAAATTTCAAGCTGGAGAACTGGAAGGCTAATATTACTACACTAATCAAAACTTAAAATGTTAGTAGTGACATGCAAACTAGCCAGATAATCTGAGATATTCTTATTGATTATTAATATCAATGGCCATCAACAGGATATATCTATCACAGGGCTAGGTACTATTTTTCTATAAGGAATTAAATCTGAAATAAGATACACAAATGAGTAAGTATACTCATATTTAGATAGGAATAGGTTTAATTGATGATATACTGAAAGACTCTCAAGTCGATTATATAGATACCAATATATCACCTGGACCTTTCTAATTACACCCTCTCACAAGCCTTAAAATTGTAAAGTCTCTTCTCTGGTTTTCAACTTATTTCCATAAAAACTCAATAGAAGTTCCTCCTCCAGACCTTTCTACAGGAGAAAAAAATAAGACAGACATGTGTCAAGAAACAAGACTATTACATCTCCAAAGTATATATGACTGCTCAAGTTTCCTTTTTATTTTTCTTTATTTTCATTTTTATAATACCAGCATACTCTAGGGATGCTGATTTTTCTTTGATAAAAAAAAGGGCAATAAGTCTTGAAATAGCTTTAAAATAACTTTAATTTATTATTATCTTTTTTGTTATCAAATATACATCCATGTATCTGCGCTTTGTGCAATATAAATATGTAATTTGAAAAACAATAAAAGTTAGGCATGAGCCTATCAAAAAAAAAAAATAAATAAAAAAATAAAATAAAATAAAAATAAAAATAAGTCAAATATAGAAATAGAAAATAAGAAAGATCTACTATATTATATTTTAGTCAATATGAAAAACTAAGTGGCTGAATAATCAGATTAGAAGATAAAACAACCATCAATAAACAAACAAGATATGGTAAAAGAGGAACAAATCATTTCTAAAAAGGCATACCAGTTGTTCAAAATAACAAGAAGGAAAATGAGCCCAGTTTATTTCTAGCAGAAACTTTAAAAAAAAGCAAATATCAACAAAAAAATAAATATAACAATATATAATTAGATAATTTAAATCTAAAACTATTTCTACAAAATAAAAAAACTGATTTCCTGAAAAAAAAAGAAAAAGATAAATGCAAATAAAATAACAATAGAGAAGAAATTAATATAAAAAAAAGAATAATAAGAATAGACACACATAGTATTAGAGATATCACTAAAAAAGTTAACTAATGCAGTCTTATAAAAGAGATAAGTAAATAAGATATAGGCATAATGGGGCTATGTGAGACTAAGTTAATATATAGTAATGCAAAATGTGCCTTCAATAATCAGAAAAAGCATAAACATTTTTACAGTACTAATAAAGATACCCTATATAGTGCAGGAGTGAGACTACTAATAAAAAAAAACCTTGAAAAATAAGTGATATTGATAGACAAAGCAGATGACTATATGATTGCCATAAATCTATTAACAAGAAAAAATAAAATATATATTATATAGGTTTATATTCTATTAGATAGATACAGATGCAAAAAAGTGCAAAACTATTTAAGTTTTATCAAAAAAAAATATAAGCATGATTTTCACACAATTATAATAGGTGACTTCAATATAGTATACAACTTATCAGAGGACAGAATATTTTTCTCTAGAGCATGTTTTAGATCCTCTTAGTGCTCAGAGATTCCTTTATTCAACTTTTTTGATGAATGGGACTTTCTAAATATATAAGCAATATAGAAAGAAAAAGACAAAACCCTCACAAGACAGATGCTACAAGTAATAGCAAAATATTGTATATTTTATCTGGATGTCACAGAGCTTGGTAAAATATATAATTCTACAATTCAACAATCAAGATATAAAAGAGACTACTGAAAGTGATTATACTATGCTACTAGTAACATTACAAGATAATAATCTATTTATAAGAAACAAGACTATTAGATACTGCACAATTACCAAAACATGAAAAATTTACCTAAAAAAAACATTCCTTAATCAATGACAAGCCTTTCAAAAAAGTCTGAATCATAAGCTCAAAACCTTATTGGAGCTAGTACTTAATAAGCTACCTAATAAAGGTGAAAAAGAACTGCAAGCAAATAAAATCTGGAAAGTCTTTGAAAATCTAATTTATAGTACAGTCTTTAACAAATTAGTAACCAAAAAACAGACCTCAAATAAGAAAAGGCAATATAAATATAGTTCAGAATTCATGAAGTATAGAAAGGCTCTCCAATTAAAAACAGTTTTTAAGATAGCAGAGATATCAAAAGAAATAGCAAAAGTGCAAGAACTCAGTATAGCTATTGAGAAACATAATGTTATTCATAATCTATACTATTAAATAAAAAACTATTGCATTCAATTTGATATTTTTAATATTCCCTGGACATCCTTGAAAAAAGATATTCAAAATACAATAGAGGGGCTTAAGTCTATATATTAAAACTTAGAAGGTAAAAAGATAAAGAGAAGATCAGATCATCATTAGAACAAAGATGTGATAATCTTAAATACAATCAAAAGAAGATAGTAAGCTTGCTAACAAACAAAAAAAGATACAAAATAATACTTAATCAGGTTAATATCAAGCAAGATGATATAGAATATATTATAACAAACAAAAAAGAAATTGAAAAAGAAATAAGACAATATCATCAAGAGACCTTTAAAAAGCATAATGTCAACTTTAATAATCTTACTAAAGAGAGGAAAAGAGAATATGCTTTCAAATAGTACATCCAAAATACATGGTACAATATTCTTCTAGAGCCAATCACACATAAAGAATTAGAAGAAACATTTTATGCACTTCTAAACAACAAAGTTCCAGGAAAATTTCAAATTAACTATGAAATGCTGAAGAAATTAAGACAAGAAGGAAAAGAATATCTATGAAAAATGCTAAATATCTTCTTAAAATAGGAAGTTATATCTATATGTTGGAAAAAAAGTCATACATATCCAATAGTTAAACCAAAACCATAGGAATGTGAATTGATAAACACAAAATCAATTGTACTATTAAAAGTTATCAGAAAGTGTTTTACCAAAATCCTAATCACCAGAATAAAAAACATCTGTAAGATCAACAATATTCTGAAAAGTTCCAATTATATAGAATTACCAGGAAAAAGTATAACAGAACTCATTCAAATTTTCAATAATATCTGCGAAGATGCAAAAGAAAACAAAAAAGTGCTGTAAATACTCTTTCAAGACTTAGTCAAGACATATGACACTATCAGTCTGGAATTGTTAACAAAAGTAATAGAAAGAATAAATGTATTTAAAAGATCATTAAGATTATGATAAGCTTGTTTCAAAATAAAAAGTTCTTAGTAATATTTGAAGATGACTTTATGGAATCGATAAGGACAAAAGATAAAATTAATCAAGAAGAAACTATCTTGTCACTTATATGGAAAATCTTATATGACTCCTTGCTATATAAAATCCAAGAAAATGAAGAACACAGATATAAAATAGCAGTCTCATAGAATCCTAAACTAAATAGTGATACTACTAAGAGGCTAAAATTAAAATATGTGGCCATAGCCTTTATGGATAATACCACTTGAATAGCAAGGTTCAAAGAAGATATAAAAAAGATCCTAAAGACAACAAGAATCTTTTACAGAATAAATAACTTCTATATTAATAGTAGTAAATCAGTACTAGTAACTATTAATAACTTTAACTTCTATTTGAAAGAAGTTTATACTAGAATTAATAAAGAGATAGTCAGAGAACTAGATAAGGGAGAGCAAGTAAGATTTTTAGGAATTTGGACAAACAATCAGAAAACTGCAATAGAACTCAAAGAAAAAATATTAAAAAAAATCAATATCATCATAAAAGCTCTCAAAACAAAAAGATAATAGATAAACAAGTCCTTTACATATTAAATAGAGTATTAATTCCAATAATAGAGTTCAGAATGCAATATAACATATTGTCCTGGAAAATATGCAATAACTTAATAGCAGCATATTATAAACTTTTCAAGAATAAAACTGCTTTGTATAGATTCATCTCTAATAGTGTAATCTACTATCTGAAGATATATAATCTCAAAAGTATATAGACACTTCAAAAAGAAAGCCAAATTACAGGACTCTGTAATAGAATAAAGAATCAAGATCCAGCAGGGCTTACTACAATTATTAGATTGAAATAAGCACAAATTAAACATTAGAAGTCCCACAATCTTTTCTTATGTAAATCCTTATACCATTTTGATAATAAAAGAAATTTTACATTACAAGTCCTAAAGCTAGTCAAAGACTTGAAAATAATGTTTCAAAGTTGGAAATAGAATGATATTTTTGAATGGACCAAAGGCAACAGTTCAATTAAAAAACATTTAATACCTGAAGAATATAAAAATGCAATACTATCCTTACAAAACAATGGGTTAATATATATAGATCAGCTAATAAGTCAAAACCCCATAAAGTTTAGAAATTGAAAAATGGTTCAACTTATACAAAACACAAGCAAGGGTCCAATCCCAGAATGGTATAATATCCTGAAAAAAACCATAACCAAAGAAAATACAGAAGACCTTACAAAACTCTGGAGAAAGAGATAAGAAGAAAAAAAAATACTAAAATATATTAAACCTAAATCCGGTAGATACAAAAAGAAAAAAACTTGGATAGTTACTCAAAAATAAAGTCAACAACTAGGAATGGAAAAACTAATTCAAGAAAATAGCTAAAGTATAGTCATAATCTGTTACTTTAATCAACAAGAAACAGAAGATAGTCTAGAAACAGTTCTTACCAAATGCTCAGAATGCCTTTTAAATAATAGAAAGGAAAATGAATGCAATATGGAAGTAGATTTATATTATACCATTTCTAAGCTATCAAAAAAATATCAGAAGAACACAATTGTTAAAGGTTCTTTATTCCCTACTTAAGCTTAATAGGATAACAATAACAAGTATAGTTTTAAAAACCCAAGATCAAAGAAATAATTAAATTGAAAGAATAGAATATATACTAATAGAAGATTGGGAACAAGAAATAATTAGAAACAATATTAAACAAGGAGTATATTAAGATCATTTACTTAAAATTTTTCAACATAATCAAAAATTATAGAAGAAGCTGACCTTCTACTCAGATAGATCTTTAATCAATCATGGAAACAAAAATACAAAAATGAAAACAGCATAAATACAAACTAAAGGAGTTGAAAAAGAAAGTAAATTTCAAACAGGAGTTAAAAACTGGTTCTTATCTACAAGAGTAGAATTGGCAGCACTAGTTACAATAGTTTTAGTAATCTTAATAGACAATATGGTAGAAATATTTACTAATAGTCAAGTCTGTATTTTTAAATAGAAAAAACTCAAAAAAGAAAATTCTAAGATGATACACAAAAGATAATTAAAAGAAAAGAACTGGTCATTATGAACAAAAATATTAGATTTCATAAAGAAAAAGTATATTTAACTGACTTTAACTAAAGTTAAAGCTTACTTTAATGATTTATGGAATAAAGAAGCAGACTAATTGGCCAAAAAAACATTAAGGCTTCCAGCAATAGAGTAAAATAGCCTCAAATTAAGCAAGATATCTATAGTAATATTGTGACAAAAAAATGTGATAGATAGCTCAATTCGATAGTTTCTCAAGCAAATTAATAAGAGATCAACTGCCTTATTATAGATACAGTAACATATAATAAAGACAAAATGATATCACCAAGTTCAAAAATATCAAACCTATTCATAGGATCTGATATGGGATAGGTTAAAGGATAGTAGTATATGAAATACCTCTTTCAAAGGTTCACAAAGAAGATGTTTTCAGATCAAATTGATTAATGATGAATTACTTACCTTAAGAAAGCTTGTTATAAGAAGACCTGACTTATATAAGCAAGCAAGCTATATAGTATGCAATCAGCAAAAAAAGACAATCGAACATCTATTAGAATATTCGAGTTATAAAAATAAGATCCTGGTAGTATAGAAAAAAGGATTCAAAACATTTTTCAAAGAATTTGATAAGTTGTATCAAGATAGAAAAAGGGAAGCAGATGAAAAGGAGATATAGCTATAAATTGATAATAGAAAAGAGAAAAATATGATAAATAGATGGGTCTCCAAACTTATAAAAGCAGTTTTGCAAACTGGTTCAAATACATTTAGCTTTTGTGCAGGGTTAGTAGAAAATAATATAATAAAAGAAGCCACTAATCTAAATTGTCATGATAAGAAGATAGAAATATTGGCAAAAAAATAGATTTTGAAAGTACAAAAGAAGGTCTGCAATTAGATTCATAAACAAGCTTGAAATATAAGATATGAAAAGATCATAAAATGGAAACAAGCACAATGAATTAATAGAAGAGAAAAATATAAGAAGGCCTAGGAAGTAAGAAGACAATATGCTCTATAAGAAAATTCTAACCATGAAATTACAAGATAAAGAGAAAATAAAAGTAAAAGTGAAAACAAAAATCTTGTAGAAATTATAAGAAATGAAATTAAGTATAAAACAAAATGGTTAGGTTTTGATTCTTGTCAGAATCTCAAAAAGTGATCTATAGGTGATGAAGTTAAAAGTTGAAAGGGTTTCTACCCGAACTGCTAATAGAGTGATAAATTACTTCCAAAGTTGCACTTAGAGTTTTGAATAAAAACTTTAATGAGTGAATTAGTTAAAGATTTAGTTTTAGTGTTATATATATAATGTATAGACTACAACTATTTAATAAAGCACACATAACTGGCCTAACAAAGGATTAAAAAAAAAAAAAAAAAATAAGGGAGAAAATCAAAGAAAAACTCATACCTGCAACAATTGTAAAAAAGTTGGTTATTTGCAATATAATTGTAGATTATACTATAACAATAACAATATCAACAATAGCAATAATTTTAGAAAGTTCTATAATAATAACAATAATAATAATAATAATAATAGGAATCAGTTCAACAATGACAATAATGAAAAAAGATGTTTTATTTATAATTAACCTGAACATTTAATCAACTAATATTCTCAGAGGAATATCAACAATTTAGTAAATGAAAATGGGTCTAGCAGTAATCAATTATTTTCCAGTAACCAATTTAACAACTATAATCAATGGCTCAATCTCTCTATACAAGATTTTGTTAAAGCAGTAAATCTTATAGACCAGATTAAAAGAATCCAAGGAAAATTAGGAATCTTTTATATTTTCAAATCCCTCTATATCAATATCTCTCCTACCTAAACAAATTGAACAAACCAATCCTAAAGTTGTGAAAACATTGTAATGTAATATAAAAATTGATAACTATTCCATCTATTTAATTATTGTTACTGAATTAATAAACAGTATTATTTCTAAGTCATTTTTAAACTCTTTGAGATGCACTATTTATGAATTATCTTTTATTAATCTTATAAATATAAATGAAGAAAAAAAATGATCATTGGACAAGGTGAAAGATTTGCCAATCACTATTAAAGAAATTACTATATCTATCACTGTGGATATGTCTAAATCAATTCAATATATAGTCATTATAGGAAATAACTGGATTATAAAAACTAAGGCTATTATCAATTATGACTATCAAATCATAGACTTGAATTATTTGAGCAAAAATATATAATGCAAGATTATATATTGGAAAAAGTCAAAATTTAAAGATAATAAAAAATCTATTGAAATTAAACCTTTAAATAAGAGAAAAGAAAAGAAAATCTATGATTCAACTAATAAAATAAAATATGAGAAAACTTTGGATAAGAATTAAACTTATTGTGCACTCTTGAAGAACTCTAATAAACAATCACTAGTAGAAATAGATAAAACAACAGTTACTATTGAACAGTATAAGAAACCAATAACTTATATTCAGGAACTTGAAGCCATGTAACAGTCATTCTTGACTTTCAATCCTTTGCAAAAGAGATAAAAAGGATAAAAAACAATCTATTTATGTGATTATTACTTGAAACAGAAATTTGATATTTGTATTACTTGTCAACTCAAAGTCAAGGATTGGATACTTATTCAATACTTAAATATGAATCATAAAAGAAAGCTGGGCAAATCACTTAATTTAATCCAGGAACAACAAAATCAATTCAACTGTTTATTAAAACAATACTAGAATACAATTGCAATCTGCTGGACATATTGACTTGGTTATCCATTATATTATTATTAAAAATACCTTACTAATTAAATAGAAATCTTCTATAATATCTCCTATTTAATATGAATTTATAGAAAAGAAAATTGAATATATGTTGATTTATAGAATTATTCAACCATCTTATAGCCTCTGAACTTTTTCAATTGTGTTGATCAAAAAGAAAAATAGTCAAATAAGATTTTGTGTTAACTATTGAAAGTTCAATAAAGTCATCAAAAAGGATACTTACTCACCATCTAGGATTAATAAAATTCTTTATTTACTAGAAAAGATCAAATAGTTTACTTCTTTGAATATGGCTAGTGAATATTGATGAGTTGAAATAAATCCAGTAGATAAGAAAAAAATCACTTTCATCATCAAACAAGAAACTTTTGAATTCAAGATTATGCCTTTTGAATTAACTATTTGCCAACCACTTTTTAATAACTTATGAATCATATTTTTTATGATATCAAGAAAAAATATATATTAGTATACTTGAATAATATCAATATATACTCTATAATATTTAAAGAGTACTTATAACATTTAAGAGAAATTTTTGAAAGGTTTAGGTAAGTCAATTTCAAGCTCAATTTTAAAAAATGTCACTTTTGCAAAAAGGAACTTGCATTTTTGAGACATATAATCATCCAATATAAAATTTAATCAGATTTAGTCAAAGTAATAAAGGTAAAAAACTTTGTCATATCAATCAATACTATTGAACTAAGAAGATTTATTGGACTAGCATCTTATTATCACTACTTAATATCAAGTTTTGCCACCATAGTTAAACCAATAAACAAGTTTTTGAGAAAAAATATATCATATCTTTGGAATAAAAAATATCAATCAACATTTAAGAAACTTAAGAAAAAATTAATTACTATATAAATCTTAATCTCTTAGATTTCTCAAGTTTTTTCTTTTGTATAATAAACTTTCTATAAAGAAACTAGGAGCTGTCCCAACTCAATTAGATAAATAAAAAATAAATATATGATAATCTATACAATTTAAAGTCTTGTTGGACCTAAACTTAATTACTTTATTACTAAAATTAAATATCTTGCTACTATATGAACTATAAAATACTTCTATTCTTTTTTTTTTTTTTTTTTAATGCTAGCTAAGCCAAAACTTTATTGAGAGATCCTTACATAAGATAGAGAAAATAAAGTTCCTCTGGAACTATATATAGGAAGTGTTTGTACAAATAAAGTATTACAATAGAAGAGCTCCTTTATGGAGACTTCATCTTGTGGCCTAAGAAAGAAAAGAGATCTAGTCTAAGGTCTAACTAGTGCTGAAAAAAATTTTTAAAACTATGCGGACCACCAGATAATCGACCTAGATTTTCTATACCTGCTGACCATTTACCAAAGAATACCATTGACCAATCTGATGCCTTGTGAATTATCCACCAGAATATTGTGTTTTTTCATCTTTAGAAGGGAGTAAGGTGCAAAGAATGGGAGGGGATTACTCATCCAAAGATCTGGTGGGACCTATAGCCAGAGAAATAACCTAAAACCTTTGGTGGGGTTGACAAATCCAGTCCTATAGGTAATATTATCTTAAAGCATCTGCTGCTTATTTAAGAAGGCACAAAACTTTTAAAGATAGATTCAACCTAGAGGGGGTTCTTCCATTTTGGCAAATATTTCCAACTAGTACTTTTACTATGAATAAGAATGGTGGGTACCACTGGCAGCTTTAAAGCTTTTTTTGAGGGAGAGGTTATGTCAGGAATCTTGGTATAGCTTTGGTTTCAGGACCTCCAACAAATTATAGATCAGGAGTATAAAACTCACTGGTTGGGAAAAACTTTCTGTCCACCTTGTTTGTTTTTTATAAGAAAAAGAACAGATCTTTATCTATTTGTGAGAGCAAAGGGAACCTACTTGACTGTCAAGGATAGGTGACTTCAATTCCAAAAATGATTAAAGTGTCTTGTGACCTTTTTCATGGTTGGATGGACTCTTTCCTGTTTCCTAAGATATGTTGGATACTATATCCTGTATCTACCCATGTGACTGGCATGCAACTTATGATGGATCCCAGGTTCTTATGGAAACTGAGGAAATGCATTTAGACATGTGAGGTGGCCAATAGAAGCTTGTTTACATCTTGGATCGCTGACATGTTTCCATTGCCCAATCACAGCACCAGAAACTTTGTGCTACTCAAAATTTAAGGTCAAACTGAGGTAGGCAAAATCCCCCAGAGAAAACCATAAAAGAGCACTATTAGAGCCTTCACAATGACAAGAGAGTAGTGGGGTTGTATTCTAAAGAGTCTCTCATCACAAACTAGGCTCTGTAGTGTTTCTGAAATAGGTGAAAAGAAGATAGAGAAGTCAGGTCTACTTCCTTTCAAAACTTTCTTGCCATTGGTAAGAAGGGTAGAGTTGTTTTTCTGGCCACTAGAAGACAAGTTTTTTGTAGCAAGATATAAAAAGGGGTAGTGGGGTAGTGGATGACTCTTGGGAACCTTGTTCTCAAGTTGATTAAAGAAAAGTGATAAGACTTTGTTAGCCTAGAAGTATGAAACTTCTTGTGAATATCTTTTTTGTGTATGGTCAGAGGATCAGTGAAAAGAGATTTTTCTTGTTTTACCAAATACTTCTATTCTTATATCCTATCTTTAAGAATTTATTCTTATTACTAATTACTTAGCTTTTCAATAAATAATTAATGATTCCACTTCAAACAAAAAGACAACATAATGAATACTTACTATTATAGATTATTCCTTTAAAGTTCAATACCAAAAAGACAAGAATTATCAAAATATTAATATATTATCAAAACTCTCTTCAACTTAAACATCTTAATCATGAATTTAAAAATCTATTAACAACTATATACTGTATATATCTTTCTACTGGAAAACTACCTCTGAACTTAATAGTAAAAGAAATAATCTTTTTCAAAAAACAAATGATACATTATCTTACTCAACACCACACTTTATTCTGATTTAATACTAAAAATCTACTGGAATCATTCAAAATTATTAAAGCAACTGAATTGAAATCAATTTATATAATCTTTATGAAAATATTCTTACTAGATATTTTAAAATTAAACAATCTATAAGCGAACAAGAAGTTGATATTATTGATTTAATCAGTATAAAACTATTGTTAAATACATCAAAAGTTGTGATACTTGCCAATAATAAGGAGCTCCTATACTATATGAGAAACTTTACCTTATATCTGTTGAACAATCTTTTAATTATATAGAAATTGACATCATTGGATCTTTGTTAATAACTTCTCAAGGCAATCAATATATTGTTATAGCTACTAAATATCTTACCAAGTGGCCTGAAGCAAAAGCTCTCAAGGATACTAAAGTCATTATTATTGCAAAATTCATATATAAGAATATTATATATTGATATGAATATCCTAAAGTTATTCTATCTAATTAAAAAACATTATTTGTTAATAAGTTAATAGATTCTTTATGCAAATTAATAACTATTCATCATTGACTCTCAGCTGCTTACTATTTACAACTCAATTAATTAACTGAACAATTCAACAAAACTCTCTATAATACTTTGACTAAATATATGAGTGATTATAGTAACACATGAATAAAGATGGATCTCTAAAGAGGAAGACAGGAACAAAAGTCAAATGTTCCTCACTAGAAAAAATTAAAATTTTTACATTAACAACTATAAAAAAACTATTTATAATTGTTCTCCATTATTTAAATTATTGATTTATAGCATTTCCTGACTTTTGTCCTTATTAAAGTGAAGAGCTATGAATTTTGTCTCTCAAAAATAGCCATAAGTGATTTGTAAAATTTTATATATTAAATACTTTAGAGACCCATCATTATACATGGAATACCTTTTTAAATTCAATACTATTTATTTACCACTCTATTCAAAATCATATCACTAAGTATTTATTATTTAAGCTACTTTATGGTTATGAAGCTAGATTACTTATTGATCTTCAGAATAGTAAACAGGAATCAAATAATATATTGGATCAACAATTACAGTGACATATTGAATTTATTACTAGTAATCTTAATAATTTAAGGTTTAGTACATAACAATATATTGAAAAAGCATGGGACAAACAAAAACAATATTATGATCAAGAAATTAAAGTTCAAAAATTCAATATAGGAGACAAAATCTTACTATATAAATTAGCAAAAGCAAAGATACATAATGCTAAATTTAGGAAAAAATAAATAGGATCATATTATATTTATAATATCAATATACTTAAAGTATATAAATTAAGGAGTATGAAGGACTAAGTATTCAAAAGAATAGTGAATACCAATTGATTGAAAAGATATTATGAATGATCAATTTGAGAGCCAAGTATTATTATATAATTATAGGATATTATATATTATAAAAAAAACAAAAACATTATTAGTATTAGTTATTATACTGTATATTCATATTTGTACTAAGTAACTTATTGAATCTATATGTATAACTATAAACAATCTTGGTTTTTTAGAAATATGGAAAACTTATAACATATATCTTCGAGCTAATCAACTATATAGCATCAAGTATAGAGTAATGTTTAAGACTATAACATTCAAAAAATTACTTATTTTAGTTATTTTTTTTTATTATATTATATTTTATTTATTTATAGTTTCTTTACTTTAGTTTATTAATTTATCTTCTTTGGATATGACAATATAGTTGAATGATAATGACAACTATATGTGAGGGATAGACATATAATACTTATTAGAAGTGAAAAATACAAAGTTATCAGTCTACAAAGTATTACAGTGATAACAAAATATTTAAATATCAAGTGACAAGGAATTTTTATTGAAAAACAAATAGTAAAATTAATTATTTGATTCCTTTTTCTCAGAAGATATATTATTTGAAACATGAAGAGGATTAGAATTATAAGTTGATTTTTGACTCAAATATAAGAATTGCCAAGTTGAGAAAATATTCCAGAAAGAAGAACTGATTAGACTTATCTGCTACTTACTGATAGTTTTAGAGGAAGATAAATTTGAAAGGATATTTGTTTAAACTAGTTGAATCACAATTTTTTTATATAGAGATAAAGTGCTTGGATTCTGAATATACTGTCAATAATTGAGGAAGCTTCAAAGTTAACTATTTTGAGTTTACTTGGAGGAACAAAATTATCTGTTGCTAATATTAAATCTTAGTTTCTTGATTACAAAAATAAAGCCATTACAAGATATCTCTTTGAGCTCTAAATTGTTCATAAAGTATGAAAAGTTCAATCTGAAGGGAGACCAATTTCTCTTTATATTCTAAACAATAATAGTGAAGTAAAGCCTGATTAAGGAATTTTATTTTCTTTTGCACTAACATAATACAACTAACTATTGGATTAGAATATTCAATAGTATGCTTAAGTATATTAACATATGATATTTTTAAGGAAATTGAAATATGGAATATAAGAATTAGGGATGAACTATTTATCAAACCTATCTATTTAATATTGAACAGAAACTGATAATCAGTTGAACAAGCTATCATATAAAATCAAATTGAAATGAATTGATCATCAATAGTGCAACCTTAAAATATATTTAAAAAATGTCTATATGGAAAAATTTCCATAAAAAATATCCAAACCCAACTATCAACAATCAGCTATAAGAAAACTAGACTTACTTAAAATGAACATATTATTTATTTTGGATAAAACCCCAAACTAGTATAACTCCTATACAACTTTATCATCCTAGTGATGAATAGTATCAAAAATACTTTTTTGAAAATCAAGCAACACATATAACAATCTGATCATATAGCCATTCTGATCAATTTATATTATTTGAGAGAACTATTAAATACTATTCAAGATTTTAAACAATTATAGCAACAGTATCTCTAGAAAAATCTATTTCAAAATTCTTACCACTATTATTGCACAGTTAGGTACATATATGAAATCTTTTAAGATAATCCAAAGTAAATTTATCAAACAAAATTCTTGGCTATAAACTATTTATTTAGAATAACTAATGAAATTTATCAAAATGATTTTATTCTTTATGTAAGGAAACTTGATTCAAAGAACTTTGTCTTTTAAAAAGGAAAAAGTGTAATAAAAATAGCTCCTAATACTATTGTATAATTATTTTTAGTTATTATCTTCATTTTATTTCTACTTTTATCTATTTATTAATAATTATTTCTTTAATATTTTTAGATATTCTTATTGATACTTAATTAGTATAGATCACTTTATCAAATATAGCATATGATATAATTTACTATAAATTAGGTAGCCCAGAAGGTCCAGGAGGCTTGAAAGATCCAAATGATCCAAGTGTCCTATTTTTACAAGTATATAAGCAATCATAATTCGCTCAAAAGTAGAATAAGTTTGAGTATAACTTCATTTGACTTTGAAAGTTTAAATATAATTTTATTTGATTTCTTGAAAATTAGATATCTTCTCTTGACTTTAGATTAAAGGAATTATTCTAGTTTTCTTGATTTATTAATAAACTTGAATTTTGAGCAAACTACATTTCTTATGAAATACTGTGTAACACTATTTGAAAAATTCTTGATAAATCTATTCTTGAATATTTCAAAAAAAAACTCTTTCCGCTGATCCACTTTTTTTCAAAAATTTCCTTTTATGGTAATTTTTAGAGAAAAAGAATAATACAATCCAAACTCAGCAAATACATTAAAGAGAAACACAACTATATTACTCCACTTGGAGCAACACATAAAGCTCTATAAACAAACTATTAGGAAAAGAGTACATAATAATAATATTAGTACTTTATCCATCAACTTTTGAGGGAAAGGGAAAACAAAAGTAAATCTGAATCACAGTAAGGCCAAGGGACC
>CAJVPT010001221.1:0-22615 GCA_910592055.1 Acaulospora colombiana
GCATTGTTGTTGGTCTTTGTAATCTTTTCTAAGTTTGGGGTTGTTAAAGGGGCAGCCTTTACACTTGAATATTGGAGATGTCTATTCTTCCTGGATCATATGGTTAGCTATTATATATTGTTCATTATATATTTTCTTCTTCTTGATTATTACTGTTGTCCCATTTTTTTTGTTGCTAACTATTTGATTGTGTGTGATTGTTGAGTGGATAACACTAATGTGTTTATTCAAAATCTGTTTGTCACGTGTTCTCAGATACTAACTTCTTCTATGATATCTATTCTTTGTAGATATTCTATCCTTTTTGTAATCACCTCAGGTGTGGCTTTTTTAAGCTCATAGAACCAGAGTGGGGTTCTACCTTGTTTACCTAGTTTTGATCTTACCTGTTGCCATGACAGACTTCTTGTTTTATCGTCATTGAGTAGTTGGTCATAAATAAGATTTCTCTGTGTCTAAAAGCATTTCTATATTTATCATACCATTTCTCTAATACCATTTCCTTAATTGTGATGCCTTCCTTCCTGACAGGTTTTCCAAACCATATGTGTTCCATTAAGATGAATGTAATATTTTGGAGCTTTAGTATGTTAATTATCTTATTCATTAAGCTTCTTCTCTTCTTGATTCAGAAAGGCAATCTGTCAGTTAGGATTGATGTATTAGACCAATATTTATTTTCTAGGTGTTGTATTCTTAACTGCATTGTTATGTCACTTAGATTATAGCAGTTAAGTCAATTGAGGAGATTCTTTCCATGAATAATAATCTGTCTGTCCTATAAGTTGAATAATTTGTAGCCAAAATCTGCATGAATAATACAGTTTGGGGTTGTTGCTGATAATCCAGCCTTGTGCTTGAAGACTTTGTTGATTTTGCTACTTATCTTATCTACTATGCTTTTTTCTATCTTCTGAAATCCAGATACCTAGAATTCTGGTTGCTTTATTGTATTTATGGGGGATGATCTGTGTTCCATTTATCTGGACGCTTGTGTCTCTGTTCTCCTTTCTTATATTGACACAGATTAATAATTATTTTTTGCTGCTGATTTGTATATCATTTATTTTCATAAACTTTATTGCCTTATTCAGGATAGTTCGCATGTTGGCTCAGCTGTTTGCAAACCATGTTGTATTATCCATGTATACTGTTGCAGTAATCTTGATTTTCTTTGTTATTTCACTGACTATTTTTTCTCTATCCAGTGGTGTCAGATCCATTGTGACTTTTGGTTCCATTGTGTATCCTATATGTTTGTCTTTAATCTCTTGTAACAGTGGGTCGTAAAAGATTCTCTATAGTAGTGGAGAGATATTGTTCTCCTGGTCAATTCCATCATGGACAGTGTATTCTTCTATCAAACCATGTATCATAATTACTCTATTTTTCCTATTCATCAAAAGGTTTTTCAAAATGTTTATAATCCTTCTTGATACTTGGATTCTTTTAAGGGCTTGGGATAGCATGTCTTTGCTAATGGTATCATATGCTTTGCTGATATCCTGGCCAAGAATCCAGGCTTCTTTCTTAAATTCTCGGACTTCCTTTATTATGTTGTTGAGAATGTGGATAGTTCTTGTGTGCTTCCTCCAAGCAGCCCTGCCCAGTTATTATTGCAAAATATCTTATGTTTGGTACATGTTTCAGCCATCCTTTCTGTTAGAATGCTTATAAAGATCTTTCTGATTGTTTACAAAAGTGTAATTGGGTATGTTATGTTAAAGTTACCCATCTAGTCTTTGGATTTGGGTAGGGGATATACATTTCTTTTTTTCCAGTCAGAAGGGACCTCTCCTATATTTAACACTTTGTTGAATAGGTTTTCCAATAGCTATAGTCTGTTCTTTTCTAGATTTTTGAGCATTATATAGAAGATTTCTGATGGTCCTGAAGCACTCATTCTTTTTGCCTTGTGAATTGCATTTTCTATATCTGATCTTTAGATTGGTTATAGTGTGTTGTTGAACTAGTCATCCTTGATATTGACTTTGGGCTCGTATTGTTATTTCCAGTATAGAAAGTTTTCAATATCTAACACTTGTCTTGGTCTTGTCCAGTTTTCGAAGTGATTTCTAATCTTACTTTTTATGATATCTGGGTCTGTTATTATTGTAATCTCATCTGCTTCTTTTTGTTTCACTAGTTTTTGAGTATTAATTATTCTTGGTTGGTGATTCAGGATGCTATTGATTATCTTTTTGGAGTGTTCTAAATACTCATATCTATTTTGGATATGTTTGAAGATTTCTCTCACTTTTTCTTGTTTGATCTTGATCTTGGTTATTGCTTGTTCTGCTGTCCATTGTCGTGGGCTATCCTGGTGAGTCCGTCACTAATCCGTAGTGCCTCGCATAATCCAGACTTCTCAAGAATATTCACAAACAACACAAAGAAGAGAACACCTCCTATAAAGAACACTTAAGGAAGGTAGAGGCGTGGTGATTGACTTGGCCAAAGGTGTCTCTTTATTGCATTCTGTTTTTTTGGTATATTACTAACTCTTATCTCTATTCTTAATGAGGACTGTTTTCCTAGCACATTCAGCTCTATTCTCAAGTATGGCTGTTTTCCTAACATATTCAGCTCTGCCTTTTCGGCATATATTGGCAAGCTATTTATACTTTTCTAACTAACAATAGGCTATCTACTTTATAATCGACTATACTAATCCTAAACTTTGCTAAACTTTCCATACTTTTTCAGATACACATAGTTCCCTTATCAGTACCTGAGCCTTATCTATAGTTTTTTACCTTGCAACACTCAATCTTTCATGCCAGACTTTTGGGTTTTTGGATTCTAGACTGTTACGTGTAAATCGTGTCACCCACGTGACCCATAACACCATGTTTCCTTAGCCTCGAATAACTATTTATGTAGTTTTTCTCTACCTGATACTGACTCCTTCCAGAAGAGGGGGGTGTGTTTAGAATTATTGTTTATTCATTTATGTTTTGGATTTCCTTCTCTATTGTTTTGGCTATTGTTTATGTTTTATTCTCTGGATTCATTAGTAATGTTTGGCATTTCCTATAGATGCTATCAATCTTGAGTTGTTTTCAAATAAAATCCTTGTATTTGTTCTTGTGTATTGTTGTGATATTTTTACTGTCTTTGTTTTTTGAGTGATGTCTTTGCTGAGGACAACATCGATTCCTTGAAGTGTTGCCAGACCTCCTCTACTGATTTTGACTTTGTGTTTAGCAATCTTCTTGCCTCCTTATCCATCTGTTCTTTCAACTTGTTCCACTGTTTTGGGCTGGATTTCATGTAGTCTATATTATTCTATTTGTTGTTTTTCCTATTTGCTAGTTTGGCCCATAAAGTGTATGGTGTACTGACATGAAGTAATACAAGTTTGTGATCACTTACGATTACTGTCTCTAATGAGTGATGTTATACACTGATAATGTTAAAACATAGAGGTGCATTACCCATATGTAGTCTAACCTACTTCCATAGTTTGATTTGGGTCTGTAATATATATAGCTTCTTTCCGATTAATAAACTTGTCTAAACGTATCAATGAGGTCAAATGCCTCCAGAATATCAATAATATGTCTCAGCTTTTTTCTGTTAATTCTTTCTATTATTTGGTCTAACTGTGTATCTGCTGTTTTGTTCAGATTCCTCATTACTATAAAGATTATATTTTTGCTTTTAGCTTCGCCAATCTTGATCTTGATCCATTGTTGCTGTTTTGCCTTTCCAGTTTCTTTGTTTCATTTACTGAGTTGTATATGGTTATAATTCTATATTTGATTTTCCCTTTAAAGGCCATGTCAATTAGCAGGCCCAACTGATACATTCCTCTGTATTGTAGACATGAGTTGCCCATTTCCTTTCTATTATTATGCTCACTCCAGTTCCATGTATTTGTTGGGCTGGCTTAGTTGACCAAATTTGATATCTTTTCTCTTTGTCTCGACATTTATTGTTTTCTGATAGTCATGTCTCTGTGAGCCCCAGAATGTCTATCTGATTTTCTTGGCAGTATTCTAGTATTGCTAGTTTGTCAACTTCTATATTGATTCCCCTAACATTGATTATTTATATCTTCCAGATTTCTTGTCTTGTATTTTTTATTTCCTTTTCATATGGTTGCCTCATTGAGGCATTTACTCTTTTTGCTCTCTAATCATTATTGTTTTGGAAGGCTTGAGGAAGTGATTCTGATTCTTTTGTCAGTTCGATTAATGAGTCGAGACATTTCATCATTTCTTTCATGGTGGATTCAATTGTGGATTTCATCTGGTTGATTCTCATATTTATTGCTTCTTGTTGTTATCTAATATCAAAGCTCTTTGGTGATGGGGTTCTGAATTCTGCACTTGTAGATTGTAATCCAATCTCTATGGATATGTCTATAATAGCTGGCCCTTTTGCCTTTACATAAGGACCTGCTTTGATTGCTGTTACTCTTTTGTCTAATATATGTACCTGGTATTTGATGGCCTACATATCTGTTTGTAGTTGCTTGAGGGTTTCCAACACTTTATCCATCTGCGATGGTGTGTGAGAGAGTCTTTTGATGACATTAGCATAAGTACAACTTGGACTATGTGTGTTTATGGGTGTGGACTACCAGATTTGTCTGAAATGGGGGGTCCTAGTTGCTGTTGTGTCACTAATCTAAGTTGTTCTAGTCTGTTTGTTTTCTCTTTTTGAGGTGAAAATATTTCAGATAAGGTACATGTTCTAGTGTCATGCTCATGTGCTCCACAGTTAGAGCAAAGTATTGTTGTTCTTGAGATCCAGATCAATTTCATCTTCTCGATCTGGAAGATGGTGCTTCTTGCTCTGTCCAGATCTTGTATATCCTTAAAGTATAGGATTACAAATCGTTTGTTCTGATTGTGGTAGTTTAGTGGAAAGTAATATGCCTGAGCATTTGTCTGGTCAATTACTTCTTGGAGTTTGTTAACGGAGGTTCCTTGTGAGAGGTTTGCTAGTGTGGTGCTATACTGGTTCCTTTTTTCTTTCACAATATGGGTTTTGACTGTTGGGAATATACGCATATAGAATCTATCTTTGTATAGAGCCCATTTGCAAGCTTGTTCTTCAAATACTTCAATTGAATTGAATTGTACTGCTCTAGCTTGCACTGCACCAGCTGGTTGAAGTGTGATGTATTCAATTGTTGATTCATACTTGAATAAACTGATGATATCCTTTTTAGTATAACTATTAGGGATGTTTTAAATCCTAATGGATCGAACTTTCCTTCTATGATACTGATCAAAGAAGCTAATCTTTGTTTGGCAGTTTTATTATCAGTCATCCTGATCTTACATGCCATTATCACTTCATGGTAATTGCGAAAAATGGCTATGATTTTTAGTATTCTTGTGGGTTCTTCTATTCCTATATGTTTCAAGAATTCCAGGTGTCCCCAAATGTTTTTGACATGTTGGAGTTTTTCTTGAAGTGGGTTTCCAGTAATTTCTTCTGGGTTGAGCAGGACCTTGCCTTGTTGTACCATATCTTGTCCTGTTTGTTTATGCTTGCCTTCTGGTTATTGCTTGGCTGCTTGTCCCTTGTATTATATTTATAGCTGTTTATGGTGGTGTGTTTTGACTATTATTGTTAAGATCTTTCCCACTTATATTTTCAGGTGTTGTAGATGTAATCATGATTGGACCGGTCAGTCTGGAGGTTTACATTGCTTCTTCCTCTTTTGGAGCTTCTTTCGTGCTATCTGGTTCCTGTTCCATCAGTTCGCTTGTTGTTGTGTCTTCAAGTTCCATAGTTTCTTGTTGTTCTAGGTTATCTTTCTTTTCTTCTGGTCTGTTATGGTCACTGAGTTGTTCTGGGTGGGTCCTTGGTTTTTTGGTAGGTAACATAGGGTTGAACTTGTTTGCAAGTTTTGTCTTTAAGAGTGGTTTTGAGATCTTGCTACTGCCTGTGATGATTCTTTCACCAGTATAGTTGATTATGCTGTTTTTCTTTCTCAGTCTCGATGCCATGTTTGTTAGTGTAGCTCTTTGCGAGTGTGAGTTTTTTTCCTGTAAACTTTGGGTTGTTATTATAAAAAAAATTTTTCAAAAATTTTAATGCGAGTGGAAAAGAGTTTTTTTTTTTCAGATCTATTAGAGATATATAATGTCAAGAATAAGAGAATTCAGTATGTAAAACCCTGGATCAACTGTTTTGAATAGCTGGTCTTTATATACATGTTTAAATATTAATTATTTGAAGACCAAAGTAATCAAAGGGATCAAATCTGTTAAATTTGCCAAATTAGACCAATATGTCAGATCTGCTCACTTGGGTAACCTGCTAGCTAAATATAGATAAGATATAAAAATTAAATAATGAAATTAAATAATATGCATTACATCAATCACTACTTATCCTTAATGATTAGATCTACCCTATAAATCAATGAGATACACCTTGCATTACATATGTCACATAATCTAAAAATAGAACTAAAGTAATATGATAAATAAGAATTATAGATAATAATCAAAGAAAAATATAATTAATAATTAAGATTAACACTATATATCTTTCTAAAAAATCTAGGCTACAAAGGTATAAAATATTGAAAACAATATATAACTTGATTCTAAAAATAGGAGAACTACCAAAAAAATGAAAACATGGTGAAGTCTATCCAATCTCCAAGTCGAAAGATTGGATAGGAGATATCAACATCACTTGACCAATTACCTTTCTAGAAACAACAAGAAAAATCTTCATGTCAATTTTGAATGACAGACAATCAATAATATTTAATCGAAATAATATTGCATGCAGAAATAATTGGGTAGGCTTGCCTTGTAGCAGTACACAACAATTAATATACATAATGACTGATATTTTAAAAGAAGCTAGAGAATTGAAAAAAGAAGTATGGATTTTTAATCAAAATATAAGTAAGATATATGATTCAATAAATAAATACATCCTGATATAAGCATTCAAACATAATAAAATCCCAAAAATAATTATCAAAGTCTTGAGAAATATCCTAACAAACAGGTACAATAAAGTTATTAAAGCATATGGATACATAGAAGAATATGAAGTACAGGATGAGATTGATCAAGGAGATATTATATTTTTATTCCTTTGAAGAATTTTCTATAATCCTTTACTTCAAGAGATAGAAAATCAGAAGTTGGATATAAAATAAAGGTTACCTGGACAACAAATTTAATAACAATCGATATCAACAGTATATTACAACACATACTATTACAAATGATAACAGTAATGGCATATATGAATAATATTACATAGTATACATAGAACAAAGCTGATATACAAAAAATCTTAAATCTAGTGTAGCAGGCTAATTGGCGAGTCTGTCACTAATAATTAAAGGCTTACATAACCTGTGGATAGAAGAGTCCATTCTTTTATAATACATACAAAACAATACCAAAATCAAGGCAGAGTTGTAAAAAGATTTGAGCGAGTCTTAAGGTAGTTTTTCCTAAAACTACTTATAACTTTACTTTTATAACAATCTATTCAAAAGATTTATCTTAAAATTTATTATTTTATTAAGTCATTGAAGAAAGTTATATTTATATATTTTTATACATAGGGCTATTACATAATAACTATAGTTATTCTAGTATTATGTCATACATAAATTGCTTCATTATCAACTAATTTTCTATTATCTCAGCTCATAATTTTTTACCCTTTTGATGTAAATGGATTGTTCATGTATTTTTCTATCTTGTAAAGAGTATAGTGATAGTCTGCAATTGATTGTTTTGCAAAAGCTTTGGTCATGTCATAATCATTGGTCATGTGACTATAACAAAAATCCTGAACTTTGTCTGACTTCTTTGGTCTTTAATACTAGTTACAGAATTTCTCAGCATCAATAATATTCAAGCCAATGGAGACAAGTCATCACTTACAGTATCTGTATCAATACAATCAAGACATATTGATAAGTAGGAGTTATCTTAGCTTGAACCAAGATCTCATGCATAAAAAAGAAAGAAACAGTGTGCATCATAGGGGTCTGGATATCAGAAGATGGGAAAAAACAACATTAGAAACAACTTATCAAAGAAAGAATAGACAACTACATGAACCTAAAAAAATAAAAGAAAGTTATAGACAATCAAGTATAATTTATAATCAATTATGTCTTGTATTTAGCAATTGAATATCTACTTAATGACTTGGCTCTCATGGAACAAAAATGTGATCATCTCAATAGTAAAATAGTAAAAACATTTAAATACAAAAGTAATATATCAATAATGGCACCAAATACAATTATTTATGTAGATTTCATATATAAACTTTTCAATATGTGGGACAGACGGTCCTGGCACATGACAACAACTAGTATAAGAGAATCAATGATAATGACATTTGTAACAAAATAACATTGTTTAGATATAACAACTCCAAAATTAATACTGGTTGAATATTTCGATTCTGGAAAACAAGTATTCCTACTGGACAAAAAAAAAAAATAAAATCTCACAAATTATATCCTCAACATACTCTAAGTACAAAGTATTACATTCAAGACCATAGACTATATAACAACATGTATTCTACCAAAGGGAGGCAAGATGGCAATTAGAAATATAACAAAAGAAGAGTTATACAATCAAAACAGATAATTTCTCAAAAGAAAAGGAATTCTCTTTGTGGAACAACTCATGAATGATGACCTCTTAAAACTGCTAACTTGGCAGCAACTCAGAACCATAAAAGGAGACAGAGAAGAGTTCTGAAATGATTCCAAGAATTATGCTGAACCATATGTATAGATCTGTACAATAACTCCTATACAAACATTACAGGTCTTCACTTTACTGATACTCATAACCAATTCTGTAACAATACTTCAGTCCTTCTTTCCCAGCCAAGGATAACAATAAAGTGACTAGAAATAGAATTAGAGGATCAAATTACCATATAAAAAAAAAAGAAAGTGATAGATTCAAACAGATTTATAACTAATTACATGTTACTTGATTCAATAACATTTTCCTTTACAAATGTAAAGAATGCCGGAAAAACAATCAACAGCTAAGAAATCAATACAAGGAACAAGGATAATGTATTGCTGAGTTAATAATAGCAAGAGTTATCAATATAGTGATAGACAAAAGCTTGAAATCAGCAGCTCCTATGGAAGAATAACCTACTACATGACAATCCACAGTAAACAGGTTGCACTTCATCCTAAAGGAATAAGGGAAATATTATTCAAAAGAGAAATGATACCAGAATCTTTTAAGATATCACCACAGTTTTATCTAAATCCCCTCTCAGAAACAATCTACCTTATTAACAGTAGACTGAGTGAAAACAAAAAAATCATAGACCAGTTGATAAACATAGCAAAAGAAATAAGTAAACTCAATAACCTATAGATCTATACAAATGGCTCATTCACTAGACACCTATAAAAAAGTAGAAAGGGTTTTGGAATGGATTATTATAACTCAATTAAGAAAACAAGTAGTAAAATTTCAAGCAGAAACATGCAACACCCCTCATCTACAAGAGTGGAACTAACAGTCATTCTAACAGTAGTAAGTACAGTTAACATAAACAAAACTATTACTATTTTCACAGATAGCCAGTCAGCCATCAATATTCTTAGAGATGCTGCAATCCAAAAAAGATGTTAAAGAAAAACAGACCATCTGAATCAAATTCTTAGTAACATGATTAAGGAGATACTAAAGACAAAAAGATTAACAATAAACTAGAAAAAAGTCAAGAGTCATGCAGGCATTTCAGGTAATGAAAGAACAGACAAGATGGCTGCTATGAAACTAACAGACAAACTAAAACATATAAAACAATAAATATACTAAAGAATATGACAATCAAAGTACTTATAAGATAGAATCAAAACAATTTGATATAATAATAAAGCCCTTGATAAAACAAATCCTTAAGAACAAATGAGCAAGCAAATAGAGAACATTATGAAGGAATTAGAACTGGTTGAATCAAAGGAAAACTAAAGAAATCTACTGGTAATTAATTTTGAAACTTTCAATTCCAACAAGTATTATATCAAACCTGATAAATATGAAAAACCATATGGACTGTTTATTCAGAATCAAGACATGGATGGGGAAATTGTCAACAATAGACAAGCTAAACATGAGATGCCCAGACATCTATACTGATAACAAGTTCAAAGTATGTAAACAACATAGAGAAAACAATGATTATATATTTCAATGTAGTACAATGCAAACAAGACTTCAGGAAGAATATATTCAGGTATTAACAAAAGAAAGCATAGCAAAAGCAGACAGAAAACAAAAAGAACAAATCCAAAATAAATGAGAAAGAATATAAATATCACAAGAATATAAAGAACCCATAAAAGCATAGCACAAAATTAAATGAAAGGATATAGACAGAGAAGTTATAACATATAACATAGTTCAAATAGCAGAAACTATAATTAAGGATAGAACAAAAGCCCTAGAAGCAATCAGAACAGCAACTCATAAGTTCTGGCAAAGGAAATGGGAAGTATAGAAACTTAGGTATGATATCACAATCAAATAGGAAAAGAGCCAAAATATAAACAAAACTCAAACAACAGAAGGAGTATACTAGAGGCAAAATACATAACTAAGGTATAATACCACCAAGACTGGACTCACCAATTATCTAAGCCATAAAGAGTTTTGAGATAGATCCCATACCAGAGTAGGTCCAGATAAATCTTGAAAAATACTTAAAGAACAGATTCAAAAAATTATATATAGAACTAATAAATATTACTACTAAATATATACTCAAAAATGGTTATCTTCTATATTTCTTTTTCGCTATAAATATTAGTGCTAATGGAGTCTTGATATACTAGTACCCACCAAGGTGAACTACAGCAAGTCATAAGGTTTTTACTTTAGAATACTAAGTCATGATGTTATATTATCTTATAAATGTATAAATTTGCAATTAAATTTGCATATATAAGCCTGTATTAATGAATTAATAAAAACTTAATGGCAGGACTTCACCAGTTAAAAAAAAAAAAAAATGCTTACATATAGATTACTGAATAATCTTTCAGAAAAGGGTAGCTTCTCACTGCAAATACTAAAGCTAACCAAAAACACAGACATGATTTTTCAAAGTTGAAAATAAAATAAAATTTTTGGATAGAACCAAGAAAACAGTTCAATTAGAGAAAACTTATTGATAGAAAAATATAGAAAAACAATACCATTACTTGAAAACAATAAGCTAATGTATATAGACTAGCTAGTTGATTATGAAATAAGAGAAATACAAAATTGGTGAATGCTTCAACTTTTACAGAAAACAAGCAAAGAATCCATTTCAAGATGATACCTATCTATAACTGAGATAATTCAAGGAAATAAATTAAAACAGCTTATAGAATTTTGAAAAGAATATAGGATAAAATAAAGTTCCAAACATCCTACTCTTAACTTTAGCTTTGATAAATAATATAAACTCTGGATGGTTACAAGAAACAAATTTCAGCAACAATAGATAATTTAATGAAAATTGATTTTAGATAATATTCTAAAATAGAGCACTTTGAAGTATCAGTTCCATTAAAAATAAAAAATCAAAACTAGCTCAGTGTCAAGGTTATACAAAAGGTATAAAGATAGAAGACTAATATACATTATAATCAAAACAAATAAAAAGAAAATACATATAGTTCCTTATTTTAATACAAGAAAATCTAACAGAAAAGCCCAAGTACTAGAAATTTCAAGTCTCAAAGAAGCATTAGAAGGAATAATATATAGAACAATATACTGTGATAAATTAACTATTCAAAATAAAAGAATACTATAGGTTGAAATAGAGGATTGAGAAGTAAACATCATCAAAGATTATATTAAAGAAGGTGCTACTAATTCTATTTAATAGAAATACTTAAACATAAAAAAAAAAAACAATAACTTTTTACTCTGATAGATCTCTTATAAACTATAGAAGTACAAGCATAAAAATGGAAGTAATTTGGATACAGATACAGTAAGAAAGACAAGAAAAAAAAGCAAGTTTCAAACTTGAGTAGATTATTGGCCTTTATCTACTAGAATAGAATTAGTAGCAATAGTAACTATACTACTAGTAGCTCCAGTAAACAGTAAGATAAAGATCTTTATAGATAGTTAAGCCTGTATTTCAAAATAAAAAACTATAGAAAAGAAGAATCCTAGAATAATTTACAAAAGATAATTAAAAGAACAAAACTGATCCTTGTAAGTATATATGTTAGATCTTGTAAAGAAAAAGAAACTAGATCTCAAGCTTATCAAAATTAAGTAATATATTAATATTCAATATAATAAAGAAGCAGATGCTCTTATCAAAGAAACACTAAGGTTTTTAGTAATAAAATGGAAAAAATTAATCTTGTTCAAGATTATTACAGAAATTAAATAGCAAGATATACTGTAGTACTAGATACTTCCATAAGACAAGTTATTAAAAAAACAAATAATAAAGTAACAGTCTATCAATAGACAACTCAAGGTAAAATTGAAAAGAAATGGGACTAGCAAATTCAAGATCAACGCAAATATATATGAGACCTAGTATAGGAACAATTTAAGAATAAATATACATAGAACATCTTCTTTAAGAGCTCACAAAACAAAAACTTTCTTATTAAATTAATCAATAATAAGCTACCAATATTAACTAAGCTGACTCTAAGGAAACTGGATCTGTATAAGCAAATGAAATATATTATATATAGCCAGAAAGAAGAAACAATAGAATACTTGCTAGAATTCTCAACTTACAAGATTCAGTAGAGTAAGACATGGCAAAAAGAAATAAAAGGAGTTATTGAAGGATTCAAAAAGCTTCCAAAAAAAAAGAAAAAAGAAATCTGAAGAGAAAGAGTTAAATTTAATTTCAGATAATAGAATAGAAATATAAAAAATTAATAACTAAATAGCAAAACTGATGAAAAAAATCTCAAAAACCAGTCAGTATATATTCAGCTTCTGTATGGGACTAATAAAGAAAGATCTAATTATAAGAATAGATAATCTGAAGTGTTGTGATTAGAAAATTGAAAAAGAGGCAAGAAAATAGATAGTCAAAATACAGAAGAAAATATGTAACCATTTCTGAAAGAGAATATAAAATATGAAATATAAAGAGGTGATCAAGTAAAAACAGAAATCAGAAATCTATAAATACACAAAATAAAAAAACCAGTACATCTATAGAGCCAGAAAAAAAGAGCACAAATACAAAAAATCAATTTAATAAGAAGTTAATATATAAAGAAAAAAGAATCAAAGATAAGAAATTAAAAAAAATCCTACTAAATGGTATAAAGTATAATATGAAATGATTAGGATTTTGATCTCTGTTAGAACTCAAAAGAGTGATCTGCAGTAGTGAACTGTGAACAATAATATTAAAAGTTGGAAGGATCTTTATCTGAATCACTAATAGAGCAATAAATCACTCACAAAGTTATATTTAGAGAAATAATATAATCAAAATTAGTGAGTTAGTTAGAAAATTAACTTTAACATTTCATTAAATATGTACAGTCTACAAATGTTTAATAAAGTACACATAACTAATCTAACAGAAGGAAAAAAATAAATAAAGAGATACACTTATTCTTGATTAGGTCAATTATTATTTTTCCTAAGTATTTTTTACAGAAGACATTTTTTTTTTTAGTATTAGTTATGAGTATTGTTGGTCATTTGGATTATATAAGATACTTCAGATTAGTAATGGTCTCACCAATTTAGTTTATGACAATATATTAATTAAATTAATTTCTATTTAATAAAAAAATTAAATAAATTTATTAGTGAAAAAAAATTTTAATAAATAATTTTAAAATTTTTTTATTTCTAATTCAATTTAAATTAAAAATTTTATTAAATAAATTTATAAAATTTTTAATTTTTTTTATTTGTAAAAATAAATAAAATAAATAAATAAAATTTTAATTTATAATAATAAAAATAATATAATTAAAAAATAAAATAATAAATTATTTATCTTATAATAATCACAATAACTTTATTAATTTATAATTATATTTAATTGAAAATAAAATATTTTTTAATTTAAAAATAATTTTGCCTCAGATGTGATTTCAATAAGAATATTAACAATAGACTAGACATATGCTGTTTCAAAGTTCCACAGGTAAAGATGAGTTCCTAAAAGGAGAAACAAGGACAAAAGTCAAATGTCCCTCACTAGAAAACATTAAAATTTTTAAATTAATAACTATAAAAAAACTATCACAATTGTTTTCCATTATCTAAATTATTGATTTATATAATTTTCTAACTTTTATCCCTATTAAAGTAAAGAGCCATGAATTTTGTCCCTTAAAAAGGGACATAAGTGATCTGCAAAATTTTATATGCTAAATATTTTAGGGATTTGTCTTTATTTACATGACAAGATTACAATAGTTTCAATAGCATCAACATTAAAGTAATACAGAATAATAACCTGTAAGAAAACTAAAATTGCAAGCATTACCCAATAATATCAAAAGATGAATAACAGAATCTAATGATAGGCTGGAATCAATACAAATTGACATATATCTACTACTATCTAATATATATAGAAACTATTCAAATTCATAAAGGCTACCAAATAAAGAATCAGAAACATACATAATAAACTTGAAAAGGAGGGTGGCCTTCATATAACAACAGATGTACCTTCAATTCTTCTTAACCCATAGTAATAGAAATCAGTTTCTCCATAACAAATCACTTCGGAACAATGCTCACAATAATAGACATAAAACTCAAAAGACAAGTATCTATCTTCTGGATAAAGATACTGGTAATCACTATTATACTAGGTTATATTTCACATGATAGCACAATAGTATATTATACAGACATATTAAAGCTAATCAAAGAAATAATAGATATGACAAAGAAAAAGAACAAAAATATATCAGAATATAGGCTCCTGCAAAACTTATATTATGTCATTCTGACAGCACAACTTACAGTCCAATTGAAAAAAATAAACAAGAAAAGGACAACAATACAGCTCCTGACATAGTTAATAAAGCAGCAAAATTAGCTTTTAAAAACAATATATAAGATAGATTCTTCACTATATTCCTACTTAAATGTATAACAATATTTTTTTTTTATAACAAGATAATCAAAATACCTAATTATATCTGAAAAGTACTAAAATAGATGCGGTAAGCAAAACTAACACACAAATAGTATGACCTCTAGAGAAATGATATTGTTCAACTTTCATAGAAGAAGAACATAGATTGGAAATGCTTTATAGAACTCTTTCACCTATCAAAATTTCTGGAACTCACACTAATGGCTTCGATCATATATAAAATGATTTGCAATCAAACTATGGAACCTGAAACTCCCCACAATACACATACTACATAAAAGAAAAATAAAAATATATACATCAATTCAATGCTTTGCATGCACTGCACTGGAAGATAATATCTATACTTTCTGATACCCATATTATAGAATGGAAATTAACACATAATTATAGCAACAATATATCACAAAATAGTAGCAAGAATTAAAAAAGAAAGTCTATGTACTATCAAAGCAGGGGTTATCAAACATATCCAGGAAGCAAATTTATGAAACCTTCTTCTAAAAAGAACCATCAGCAAAAAGTTACAGAAGTCTTTAGCAGGTTCTTTTTCCAGGAAAAATACTCGTGACCATGAAAAGCTATATTAACAATATTTACTTTATTACCTATAACATATAGATTAATAAATACAGTTGCCCACAATTCTAGAAAAAAGCACAAGATATTATAAGAAAAGACAAAAGAAAAAAAGTAATTCAAAGAAATGTTCTCTGTAGAACTCGCTACATACACACCATTCTGAGATTACTATAGAAACTATGAAAGTGATCATCTAAGGCTTGACAACAATCTATGATATTTTCAAACACATATACTAAAGATGCTTAAGCATGTTAATACCTCCTCATAAGAACAACAAGTCATAAAGGGTATAGTATTATTTGATGTGACTATATCAACTGATTTTTTGTTTTGCTATATATAAAAACAGTTTGCAAAATTGTTTTATAATCAAGAGTACATATAATGCATATAACCCATAAAATGGGCAAAATTATATGTGAAAAAAATTTAAAAATAATTTTAAATTAATAAATTTATACTTAATAAAAATTTATACATCTTTATTTTTATTAAAAAAATTTTTTTTATTTATATTTTGTAAATATTTTTTATAAATTAAAAAAATAAGATAAAATAAAAAAATTATAATAATAAATCATAAATTTATTTATATATTAATTTTTTTTTAAAAAGCTGGTTCAACCTTCAGTCAGTCTTTTAACTTTTACTTTGATATTACATTTGTACTATCTATTTCAAAGCTAATTACAATCTATAACAATACTAGTACATATGTTGGAATTGTAGATAAAAATTTCTCTCAGTTCAGATCTTCTATAAGGATCTCCATGATCTATTTTTTTTCAAAAGAGAAACTAACTTATCTAGGTTGAGTTAGTACTATATTTCTTATATTTTAAGTTAAAAAAAAAAAAGAAGATAGATAAGAATTTGATATTTAGATTGAAACTGTTACAGCATATTGCCTGCTTTTTGAAAGTTTCTCTTTAATTACTCCATCTGTTTTTGTCCCTTTTGAGATGCTTTGTGATGTTTTATGACTTCTTCCATTCGTTAGTCACCTTGCATCTCTAATATCAGGTTAGGCACACTAGGTTCTATATGTCTTCCATGCAATTTGTGATAGTTTTCTTGGACTTCTTTTTGAAAATTCTAGCCTAATATCTGATATTGTTAGTTATGCCCTTAATTTGTTGCACTACTGTGCCAGGTCTTTGTTTCTGTTTAAATAACACTATTTCAGAATCTGTTCATTTTTGAAGTAGTTCTATACTACTTCTCTGGTATTGAGATTAATAATATAATCTTTGTACTTAAGTATAAGTTTATTTTTACTAATTGGCAAGATATAGAACTTTGTTAATTCTATCTGTACTTTGTCCTTCTTTTCTTATTGTTCACTTTTATATATACTCAGTCTATATTTTTTTTGGATTTTTGTGACTTGTATGTTTAGTTTTTCTGTGTCATAAGCTCTTTAGTCCATGTGAATAGTTTTGCTTCTTACTTTTATTTGTTAGAGTAGATAGAGCTGTTGCTACAATCTGACTATCTGTGTTTACCATCATTTCAACATCCTTGGCAAAACCCAAGAGTGTGACTGATATGTCATTTAGCTCTGCCTTATTTAATGTTATCTTCTTCAGGATTTTGAGAACTCTTGTTTCTATTTCTTTCCTATTCTTTATATATCTGATATAAAAGACTATTGTATAGAATCTTATGAAGATACTAGTATCTGTAGTGACAACAATTGCTTTTCAATTTCTGGTTCACTCTTGGAGATTGAGTATAGTATTTTTGCTGCTAGAATTCTTTATCGTTTTCATATCACACATGTCATTATTGTTATCTATTACCAGAATATCCAATACTTCTTATTGGTTCATTTGTCTCAATACAGTAGGTTTATTAAACTGTAGTAAGATATTAACAGTTTGAACTGTTTGCTTATTGCACTATTTGCCAGATGATGTTACCATTTTATTGGACATACTATTGTGTTTCTATTTGAGATCTCTACTATACATATTTCTGTGCTTTAGCCTTGATCCAAAGGGTAGCCCTGACATGAAGGAATCAGTTAACTGGTAGTACATTTTCCTGAATTTTTTTAGGACTAATTCACATATTCCTTTCCTCTTTTACATGACTATCCAATCAAACTTGTTCTATTTGAATTTGCTACTATTTATCTTGTTTATTTGGATCATATTGTAAAAGATGTTCAGTATAGATTAAAAATCAGATATTCTTGTCCAGTATATTGGGTTGAATACATCTGTTATGACTATATTGATCACTTCCTCAAAAAACTTAAGTTGCCATCCTTGTGGTCTATACCTATTTACTCTATATTCCTGAATCCAACTGGTTGTTTTTGTTTTGTCTAAGTTGAGGAATTGCTTTATCTATCTTAGATTGTTGCATCTCAGCTTAGTTTTATTCTTATTGAACCAGTTCTATTCTATATAAGTCTCAATAGAGGTAAGATATATTATTTCCTCCCCAGCTACTGTTTCATGAACTTTGAATATAAAACTAGCTTTTGGATATTTAAAAATGTATTTTGTAAGAAGCTATTCCCTTTTAGCAAACTTTTAATATTTTTCAAGGACATTGATATCTTATCATATAAGCAATTGCAGGTTCCTTACTTATTTTTAATAAAGTCTTCCAATATAGTTTGCTGCTATATTAATTGTTTCAAGAATTATAAGATGCTTCTGCAATATTCTTGTTTTTAGACTAAAAATACTATATTTTAGATTATTGTAGAAAATACTGTTGGATACTGACCTTGTGAAATCTGTCATGTGTTTAATTAGTTTTCTGATCTCTTTATTTACCTTGTTCACCTGGTTTTCTTTTATATAAAGTCTTAAACCATATATTTTATTTCCAGGAATATCATGTATTTTATAAAATACTGTACTTGCTTGTCCATCACTTTCTTCCAAAGGAGTCTGTTGATTATTGCTGTGGCTACTTGTTGGATTCTACATATTTAGTGTTTCTTTTCTCTATTCTAATCGAACCATACTTCTAAGTAAAAATAAGATCCTAAAGAAGAAGGCAAAGACAAAGGTCAAATGTCTCTCACTAGGAAACATTAAAATTTTTAAATTAATAACTATAAAAAAACTATCTATAATTGTTCTCTATTATCTAAATCATTGATTTATAATATTTTTGACTTTTGTCCCTATTAAAGTGAAGAGATATAAATTTTGTCTCTCAAAAAGGGACATAATTAATCTATAAAATTTTATATTAAATATTTTAGGGACCCATTATTACTCACAAGTATCTTACTTCTGCTTTGCTTATTGAGAGCTTGTTTGCTTTGAAGGTTATCTCTAAATCTTTTTCATTGTTAATTATGATCAACTCAGACTTACTCGAGTTTGCCTTAATATATAGTATGTAAAGCTATAGAAAAAGCTTGCCTTAATATATGTAAAGCTATAAAAAAAGCTTGCTATATTCATAATTATTTTGAGTTTTCTCTTGTCTTCTGCAATCCATACTGTATTATCCATATATTCTAAAACTTATATATTGATATAACTTTTGACCATTCTGAGTTTTTCTATGTTATATGTCTTCATGATGCAGTTATATATTCTCAGTTTACTGAATTTATTTATAAGTGAGTCATAGTATATTCTTCACAGAAAGCAAGAGATTGTGACTTCTTGATTGATATCATTTTTGATTGGATATGGCTCAGTCAACCCAACTCCTGTAATTACTATATTTGTTCTGGCTCAAAAGCTATTTATTATTATTCTAATTATTTTCTCAGGTATTTTAATCTTTGTTGAGAATTAGTAGATCTATATTGTCATAGACCTTGCTCATATCTTGGAAGAGGATCCAGAGTTCTTTACTGTTTTCTCTTGTATTCTTCATTATAATATTTAATTTAAAGATCAGTTTCAATATGCTTGTTTTTGGTAGTACTGCCCAGTTGTGTTCAAAGAGAATTTGTATTGAGTAAAGATGCCTGAGAGCCTATTAACCAGGCCTTTATGAATATCTTTTAATTGATTCCAAAAGAATTATAGGTCAAACTTTCATTAGATCATTGCTCCAGTCCTATATTTTTAGAATTAGGTATATCATATCTTTCTTCTACTCATATGGCATTATGCCCCTGTTCAGTATTGTATTAAAGATATCAATGACTTTTTGCATTCTGTGTAGACCCAGGTGCTTCAGTGCAATATATAGAATTTATGAGAAGCCTGAAGCTGATATACTGCTAGCTTTGTTTATAATTTTCTTATTTTCTTCTATAGTTAAGTTTCTTATAGTGTCTCTATACATTCTTTATTTATATCATGTTTTAGTTTGAATTCCTTCTACTAGTCTTGAGGAATCTCAACACTTTCATAATTGGATATCTATTCTTTAAAATACTTTTTAACTTTAGATCTTACTTCACTTTCCTTAATTATAATCTCATGTTTTTTGTTTTTATTATTAGTTTATTGAGTTTAATTTATCATCTTTCCCTATTCTCTGTAGTGCCATATATAACCCAGATAACTCACAAATACTCACAAATAATATAATAAAGAGAATGCCTCTTATAAAGAATACTTAGGGAAGGTAGAGATATAATAATTAACTTGGCCAAGAGTAAATGTCTCTTTATTTGCATTCTGTTTCTTTTATATATTATTAACTCTTATCTCAATTCACAATGAGGGCTCAAGAGGATCAACAATAAAGAAATTAAATTATGTAATAACAAATAAGAGTTCAAATTAATGTTATCAAAGAAATAAATATATATATATTAGATAGTAAAAATCAATTTTTTGATGATAGTAGATTCAAAATGAAAGGTAGAAGCAAAAAGAATTTTATTAAAATAACATTGTGTCACAAAAGTATAAGAAGTAGCAATAAATTCAACTTTGAACCAATTTCAAAAGTTTTTGAAAATAGGAGAAGGTTTTTGGATAGGCAGTAAATCAAACAAGAGTTATCAATATCAGAAGGATAAATTTGATTGATATTAGTGTTAGAATTTATTTTGTGAAAAGTATTATATACATTATTAGTAACAAGATGATTTTTTAAACTATTCATATAATAAAATTCAAATCCTTTACTATATTTTAGATTCCTGAATTATTTCTTATGTGAATATCTCCAATACTGAGCAAGGCTTCCTGATTGTTCCCAAAGAATAGTTTACAGAGTAGTAAATCTCACAGTTATTACCAATTTGTCAATTTATCCAATAATTTCCAAATCAGATAGATAGATGAGATAACTATAATAGTAATCCACTTTAAGTTGAAGGAGAAGATCTCTATTATGGTATACTAAAGTTAATAATTCAAGGATAATAGAAATTACACAAATATGTTGAAAAAGGATTTGGGTGATTTTGTTTAATTAGAAGGTTTATTAGAAATACAGTATATAATGTTAAGAATAAGAGAATTCAGTAGGTAAAATCTTGGATCAGCTGTTTTGAACAGCTGGTATTTATATACACAATTAAATATTAATTATTTGATGTCCAAAATGACCAAAGTGACCAAATCCATCAGATTTATCAAATTAGGCCAATATGCCAGATCTGCTCACTTGGGTAACCTGTTAGCTAAATATAAATAAAATATGATAATAGAATAAAGAAATTAAATAATGCATACTATATCAATCACTATTTTGCCCTAATGATTGGATCTACCTTATGAACCAATGAGATATACCATGCATCACATATGTCACATAATCTAAAAATAGAATTAAAGTAATATAATGAATAAAAACTATAGATAATAACTAAAGAGAAATATAGATATTAATTAAGGCTAATAGTATAAAACAATTTTATCTGTTAGAATCTTGGTAAAAATTTTCCATTCTATATCTAATAGTATGATTAGTCTTATTATATCAAGGTTGTTTTGTTAGTTCTTTGGTTTGGATATAGAATATAGTATATAGTCCCTTTGTTACATTTCTTGAGTATAGAGTTTTCTTTGATAATTCAGTTGAAAAGGTTTTTGATTTTTTCTAAAGCCAGTTTGTCTAGTTTCTTGTATGCTAAGTAAGGAATCTGATTTCTTCCTGGAGAAAACTTTGCACTTTTATCTTTGTTGCCTTTTTATTTTTTTTTTTGAATATTTCTATCAAGACTGTATTGTATCATTTATAATCGATATTATCCTTAGGCCTATATTTATCTTTCTATGAGCAGTAGTCAGCTATTGCTGTGATGTTTCTTGTTAGGTTCAGTCTTTGAAATACTATTTAACTATGGCTTTGTTCTCTTTTAGTATAGTTAAAATATTTATCTCTTTTTTTTTTATAATTATTTTATTTAGAATAATGGATTTTTTGAATTTATCTATAATGTTGTTTATTATTGCTTTTTTGTTTATTACTAAGAAGGTTTGACTAGTTGCTATTCTTTGTTTGATAGCCTGATTCTTTTTCTTTGTATTACTATATAGATTATAACTTTATGAACTTTTATTGTTTTTTGTATATATGTGAGCCAGTGAAGTAGATATTTATTTGGATATACCTTCTCAATTTTTTCTATTTGTTGTTTAAAATCAGTTAACTTTCTTTTCAAAAGTTTTGATATTGTCATGGGCTATCCCGGTGAGTCCGTCACTAATCCGTAGTGCCTCATGTAACCCAGACTTCTCAAGAATATTCACAAACGACACAAAGAAGAGAATGCCTCCTATAAAGAATACTTAAGAAAGGCAGAGGCATGGTAATTGACTTGGCCGAAGGTAAGTATCTCTTTATTGCATTCTGTTTCTTTGGTATATCACTAACTCTTATCTTTATTCTCAATGAGGGCTGTTTTCCTAACACATTCAGCTCTATTCTCAAGGAGTGCTGTTTTTCTAACACATTCAGCTCTGCCTTTTCGGCATATATTGGTAAGCTATTTATACTTTTCTAACTAACAATGGGCTATCTA